>JBBPBX010005370.1:23112-38691 GCA_038048925.1 Garcialebias charrua
CGAGACATTTTAAAATGCTTCTGTTCAAAAACACATCCGACACTTGCGGTGGGGTAGCGGTGCGCCACAGCTCTTCTGAATAAGTGAAACTATAACACAGTTGTTTACACTAACATTAAAAATATTTGACCATCCGACACCTGCGGGGGGGGGGGGTGGCGGTGCGCCACAGCGCGACTGAGAGCAGATCTCCGAACGCGTGAAGTTCCTCCTTTTACTTCTTGAGTTTGAATGAATGGACACTTCCTGCTGTCAAAAGGCAGGAAACTATATCCTTATATGGTGTTCAGAGGGGTGGGAATTATGTAAATAACCTCTCGCGTGCACGAGCAGGTGAATAGGACAGGTGGGATTCATCATTATTTACGCACCTCATTTACACACGTTTCCTGACGATAGAAGTGTTTGTTGAATCTGACGTGGCATGTTCGTACGAACGCTTCGTACGAACAAAAGTAGGAGAAATTTAGGATAAAAATACGAACATTTTCGTGAATGAGGGCCATTGTTCTTCTGAATAGAACATATGGTTTGATTCATTATATGAAGAAGTGATCAACATTGGTACAGCATAAACCATGATCATACAGCATATTGAAGAATAACACTGCTCATACGAATAACCAATAATCATAAAAATGACAAGAGATAATCTGTTAATTAATTCTGAATTACCACAAATTAAAAGGAAGTCTTCTGATTTGTGTCTCTTGATTCAACTAAACTGGAATAAAACTGTGATTTTGTCCTTCACTGTAGGTTTTCAGAGAAAAGTAGATTCACTTGAGAGCTTCAGTGAAAAGGTGAATTCGGGTGTTTTCACCGACAGTTCAGAGACCACGGTCTGTTCCACTACACAGAGAACTATGTTCAGGTCCTAGAACAACATGTGCTCCCATCTAGACGTCATCTCTTTCAGGGAAGACCCTGCATTTTTCAACAAGATAATGCCAGACCACATTCTGCAGCAATCACAACATCATGGCTACGTAGGAGAAGGATCCGGGTACTGAAATGTCCAGCCTGCAGTCCAGATCTTTCACCTATAGAGAACATTTGGTGCATCATAAAGAGGAAGGTGTGACAAAGAAGGCCCAAGACGATTGAACAGTTAGAGGCCTGTATTAGACATGAATGGGAGAGCATTCCTATTTCTAAACTTGAGAAACTGGTCTCCTCTGTCCCCAGACGTCTGTTGAGTGTTGTAAGAAGAAGGGGGGATGCCACACAGTGGTAAAAATGGACTTGTCCCAACTTTTTTGGGATTTGTTGATGCCATGAAATTTTGAAACAACATATTTTTCCCTTAAAATGATACATTCTCTCAGTTTAAACTTTTGATCTGTGATTTGTGTTCTATTCTGAATAAAATATTAGATGTTGGCACCTCCACATCATTGCATTCAGTTTTTATTCACAATTTGTTTAGTGTCCCAATTTTTTGGAATCTGGTTTGTATTACTTTGTGTTCTGCAGTTTTATTTCAAAAAGATACGGCAACAGGAACAGTTCATCTGTGGTGTAGGCATTTATTGCCTTAATCAAACAAAAACCTTTGCTAAAGGTCACAAAAGAAATTACAGTATACATGTCCTGTAGTCCCTATTAAAAAGGTTTGTAAGCTCAATAATCCAGGTAGATCACAACAAATTATTTCAATCATGTCATCTGGACCAGTTTCTTAATATGAAAATGTAAAATATGTGGTTCATAGTTTTTCTATGGAGGATCAGCTGCCGAGTCCCTGTTTCTAGCTCTTTTGGAGGTCAGTTACAGTAAAAATAAAGTTGCATTCTACTAACTTATTGAGCAATTGTTTCCTTTAAACAGTGGCATTGCTGTCATGTTTTAAATCACTTAAAAATAATGTACCAAGCAAGAGAACAAATAAAAATGCTTAAAGGCAGTTATTAACCCATTATTATTACATTGGACGACGTCCTCAAAAAGTTCACAGTCTATGTGGTTGAGGTAACAAGCTCGTTTCGGTGAAGCAGGATGTCGTGCAGCTTACTGAGCATCAGTTACACACTGGAGCATTGCAGGTCTGATATTCCAGAGAGAAGCTTATTGAAAGAAAACTACAAAATAGCGGCGCCTGTCCAAAGTTTTTTATTTATTTATTTTTCTTTTTTGTCCTATTGGTTGGTTCCCGCTCTTGTCTGCTCCTGTTAACTTTTTGTCCTGTCTCTTCCCAATCGTGAGTTATAATACATTTGACTCCCGTCCCACCTGAGTCCTGCGGGAATCCCGTGACCTGCAGGACTCCTGAAAAAAAATGTCATCCTCTACTTTGGAGCCAGGTCTGAAAGAGGGGTGGTACTCTACAGATAATAAAATAGTTTCCATACACCCTTTAAGTAAAAGCATTTTAAAGAAATCTATCTTTTATGTACCAGGCTTAAGTGGTTTTACATGTTTTTGTTTTTAGTTCTCTACATCACAACCTAGCAGTTTTTTTATTACTATTTTATTTTCACTTATTCTCAATTTGTACACATCCTTTATGATTGTCTGTTGTTGTCTTTGTTGTCCACTGTTGTCATTCTTTGTTAAAACCAGGTCTCTCTTATAAATGAGTCCCCGAGGCTCAGTGGGATTAACCTGTATAAATAAAGGTTGAATGAATGAAAAGAAAAGAAAAAAGAACTGTTGTTCACGCTTCCTATTTGCACACCTTGTTGCTCCATCTGAAAGCTTTCCTGTTTTGTCACAGGTAGCTGTAACCCAGTGTGTTGCACATGAATGCCCTTAAAAAGGTCCAAGTTGCAACTAGTGCTGCCGCAGAGGACTGGTTTTCTAATCTGCAAGTTAATAATTTGAGTTTCAACAAATTGTGCCAAAATATTCCTTGGCCCTAAATAAACAGCTCAGATATACAGAAAATGCATTCTGTGGAATTTTTATGAACAAATATCTATAAAAGGTTTATTAGTGACTGGAGTTATGTGCTAACCATTAATCTGAGTGGAGTCGAGACCCAGGTGGACTGCTGTAAACAACTTCATTCATTTGATGGTGGTAACGGGCACAAGTTTATCTGTGGTAGAACGTCAGGGCCTCAAGGTATGCAGTGAAGGCCCACAGTCAACCTAAGATTAATAGAAAAGTGAAACAATTTGATTTCAAACTAATTTAAGAAATGAAACTCATGGCTTGACACCAAAGTTCATGCATGCTCCAGGTAAAAATCCAACAATGTTCAGTCAGGTCATCTGGACGGTTTCTTTTCTTGCTGAGACGTTTCGGCTTTCATCCAAAGAACTTCTTCAATAATAATAATAATAATAATAATAATAATAATAATAATAATAATAATGAATTTAATTTATAACGCACTTTTCATTAATGAAAATCTCAAAGTGCTAAGTCAATCTGAGGAGCCACAACAAACTGAGTCCCATCACAAACAGTACACTCCCATAGTGGAAAAAACAGTTTGCTGGTGACAAGATGGCCTCCGGGGCCCGCCCTCACAGCCATGGCTTGCTTAAAGGCTGTGGTAGCTCTGTGGTCAGTACTGTGGTTTTGTAATCCTGAGGCGTCAGGTTTGAGCTCAGGTTGCCTAAGAAAGGACAACCCTCACCGTGGTGACCCCTGCAGGGAGCAGCTGAAAGAAAAACAACCGTCTATGGCTTTCGTGTCTGTAATATACAAATGTAACAAGCATTTTGCCGTAGAGGTTATGTATTGCAGAAAAAATGAGCCAATCAAATGTTTTTAAGTGCACGGTCTCCTACCAGAATTTCCTGTTAACTGTGTTGAGTCTCCACACCAGGAGACATAAAAATGAGCATGTGAGCTGTTTTATGAAAGCTGCAGAAAGAACACAGGAGATGATCTAAAGGCAGTGACCAACATAAAAAGAAAACAAGGATAAATCATTTTAAAATATTCACCCAGGATAGAGTGGGAAAAAAAATTAAGTAGCCACCAGTAGAGAGTTGAACAGTTTATTTTTCACTTGTTTTGACACGCACATGCACAATCGTTGAAGGATTGTCTTTAATTATTCATGTTGCATTCTCTGTGTATTGCCTTGTTATGCTTTGCTTTTATAATCTGCAAAAAGTGAAAATAAGAACATTTTCTAAAGTCATTGTGGGTCTAATAGTTTACAGAAATATCCAAATGTTGTGTAGTCAGCCAGTTATCTTTATACATACTGAGTGTTGTGTTAAAGCTTTTCAGAACAGGTTCTGCAATGACAACCTGTTCTTTACCTTGTCACACAGTGGACCATTTAACTCAATAAATAAATTACAAAGTATAAAATGTTGTCTCATTTATTTAACCGGGTTCTCTTTATCTACTTTTAGGACTTGTGAAAATCTGATGATGTTTTGGGTCATATTTTCAGAAATATAGAAAAATTTAAATGCTTCATAAACTTTCAAGCACCACTGATGCATGCTGAGCATGTGTGCAATTTGGCAGTAATGATTGGCACTCCTCATCACAGATTTTATAAACCCTCAGTCATATATCTGTCAGTTTGATTATTGCAGAAACTAGAATGTTCCCAGGTCTAGCGCTTGCTGCTGTTTGTGCCTGCAAATAAACACAGTTCTATATCAGAATAAATGGACAGTGATGTAAAAGCTGGACTAATCTTTATTCAAACTGAAGCTGGTCAAAGAGCTATCTACAACAAATATAATATTAAATTGTGGTGGACCACTAGGGGACTCTACTCACACCCAGTGGACCGGATGTTTTACCGGATGTTTTATTGTGAAAGGGTTGATGTATAAGGTGGGTTTTTGGTGCTTACCGCCAGAACTGTTGGAGTTGAGTAAAGTGAAGTTCTGCATCCCATCTTCTGTGTCGTCTTTTCATCTCCTCCACACTGGTGACCTCGTGAATTGAACATGTCGACATTTGAAGGTCCAGCCAGCTCTTCTCAGACGTCCGCTGTTGTGGAACCTCCACAGGCGGCCCCGCTCGTTTTTTCGGTGGCCGTTAAAATCCCGGACTTCTGGCTGCACGACCCTCCGTCATGGTTCGTCCACATCGAAGCACAATTTGCTCTTCGCAGGATTTCTTCAGACGACACCAAATACCACTATGTGGTCGCCTCGCTGGATCCGCTGTCCACCCGGCGAGCAATGACCCTGCTCCGGGACCCTCCGGCACACGGAAAGTACGCCGCTCTCAAGCTGCTGCTCTTGCGGCGTTACTCCCTCTCCGACGCGGAGCGCGCCGAGAAACTTTTTTCCCTCTCCAGTTTGGGCGATGGCACAGCTCTTGAGCTGATGGAGAGCATGTTGTCCTTGCTGGGATCAGACGACGGTGGGTTCTTTTTCCTCCACCTCTTTCTCCGTCAACTCCCGGCTCCAGTGTGCGCGGTGCTTGCCAACTCCCCGTTTTTGCAGCAGAGAGACTACCGCTCGCTGGCGGAAGAAGCCGACCGCATCCTCCTGGCCACGAGGACCTTCGCAGTCCAGGCAGCGGTCCCCGGATCTCCAGCAGCACCTCAGCTTCAAGCAACGCCCTCAGCGCCGGACGAGCCATCGGTGGTAGCAGGGGTCGCTACCCGCAGGCGGACAGGAGCCGGCTTTTGCTACTACCACCAGCGCTTTGGCGCCAAAGCACGACGGTGCATCCCGCCGTGCAGCTTCAAGCCGCAGGGAAACGACAACGCCAGCGCCCGCTAGCAGCCGCGGCCGTTGGCGACAAGGAAAGGCTGCTTTTCATCGAAGACTCGAGGTCGGGGAGGCGGTTCCTGGTGGACTCTGGTTCGCAGAAGAGCCTCGTTCCCCCGACTGGCTCAGACAGGTTGGCAGAAGGCTGCGGGCCGCTGCTAACCGCGGCTAATGGCTCTCCCATCAAGACATTTGGTGAAAGGTTGGTGACTGTTTGTTTCCATGACCGGGACTTCCAGTGGAACTTTGTTGTAGCTGCGAGCTCAGTTCCTATTTTAGGGGCTGATTTTCTTTGTGCTCATGGACTCCTCGTTGATGTTGCTAACAGACGTTTGATTGACACTGTGTCCTTTTCGTCACTGCCTTGTGCTACACGAGGAGCTGGGCCTTTAATGCGTGCTAACTTTTTAGCTTCAGGAGACGTGTTTCAGCGTTTATTGTCTGATTTCCCCTCACTGACTGTTCCTAATTTTGCCAACACAAACACAAAACATGGGATTGAACATTATATCCCCACAACGGGCCCTCCGGTTTTCGCACGTGCACGCCGCCTCGATGCTACTAAGCTAGCAATCGCGCAGGAAGAGTTTGCTAACATGGAGCGTTTAGGTATCGTGCAACGTTCAAACAGTCCGTGGGCCTCCCCCTTGCACATGGTGCCCAAGGCAGACGGCAAATGGCGACCATGTGGGGATTTCCGCCGCCTTAATAACATCACAGAAAACGATCGTTATCCCATCCCCCACATCCAGGATTTTTCTGTGCACCTGTCTGGGACCTCCATTTTTTCTAAAGTAGATTTAGTACGGGGATACCATCAGGTTCCTGTGCATGTGGAGGATGTCCCTAAGACCGCTGTTATCACTCCTTTCGGCCTGTTTGAGTTTTTGCGCATGACTTTTGGTCTTAAAGGTGCAGCCCAAACGTTCCAGCGGTTGATGGATTCAGTCTTAAGGGGATTGTCCTTCGTATTTGTGTACCTGGATGACGTCCTGGTGGCTAGCAGCTCAGCTGAACAGCACATGTCCCACCTCCGTGAGGTTTTTCAGCGCCTAGCAACACATGGCCTGATTGTAAATACAGCGAAATGCCAGTTTGGGTTGCCAGTCATTGATTTTTTGGGTCATCGCATTTCTGCCAGTGGTGCTGTCCCGTTACCAAACAAAGTGCAGGCGGTGTCCAATTTTCCACAGCCCCAGTCTGTTAAAGCGCTACAAGAATTTTTGGGAATGGTTAATTTCTACAACCGTTTCCTCCCCAGGGCAGCACAACTGCTGCGACCGCTCTATGGAGCGCTAAAAAAGAAAAAGCCCAACGACAGTGTTGACTGGACACCAGAACGCCTACAGGCATTTGGTGATGCTAAAACTGCATTGGCCACTGCTGCCCTTTTGGCCCATCCATCCCCAGCGGCACAAATAGCTTTGACAACAGACGCATCTGATGTTGCGGTGGGGGCTGTGTTAGAACAGCAGGTTTCCGGGGTTTGGCAACCGCTTGCATTTTTCAGCCGTACGCTGCGGGACAATGAACTTAAATACAGCGTTTTTGACAGGGAGTTGCTGGCGCTTTACCTGGCTACACGCCATTTCAGGTTTTTCCTGGAGGGCCGCCAGTTCACTGCATACGTTGACCACAAACCCTTGGTGTTTGCTATGTCAAAATTTCTGACCCCTGGTCTGCTCGCCAGCAACGCCACCTCGCAGCGGTGTCTGAATTTACTACGGACATTCAGCATGTGGCTGGCAAATCCAACGTGGTGGCCGACTGTCTCTCCCGGGTGCTGATCTCTCCCGTGTACGTTGGCATCGATTTTTCTGCTATGGCTGCGGACCAACGTAGCGACGCAGAAATACTCGAGCTCCAGTCCGGGCCCACAGGCCTCAAGTTGGAGGAACGGCAGGTGAATGACGGAGGTCCTCTCCTGCTCTGTGACGTTTCTACTGGCAGGCCCCGCCCTCTGGTTCCAGTTTCATGGCGACGCCGCGTTTTTGATTCTTTACATTCCCTTTCTCATCCAGGTGTTAGAGCCTCTGTGAAACTGGTCGGTTCGAAGTTTGTTTGGCCCGGTCTGCGTAAAGCAGTTAAGGAGTGGGCAGCAGCGTGTGTCCCATGCCAGCGTGCTAAGGTTAACAGGCACACCAAAGCACCTTTGGAACCTTTCTCCATTCCTGGTCGGCGGTTTGACCATGTGCACGTAGACCTGGTGGGCCCTCTGCCTCCATCACAGGGTTTTACTCATCTGCTGACTATGATAGACCGGACCACCAGGTGGCCTGAGGTGGTTCCTCTGGCATCCACAACGTCTGCAGTGGTGGCCCGGGCATTTTTGTCTACCTGGGTTGCGCGTTTTGGCCCCCCTTCAGACATTACATCGGACAGGGGCCCTCAGTTTGTTTCTGAGCTTTGGTCTACCATGGCCAAGGGTCTGGGGACTAACGTCCACAGGACCACCGCTTACAACCCCCAAGCTAATGGTTTGTGTGAACGGTTTCACAGGTCATTGAAAGCTGCACTTCGTGCTGCATTGACCGGTGACAACTGGATTGACCGTCTTCCCTGGGTTTTGTTGGGTTTACGTACCGCAACCAAAGAGGACCTGAGCTCTTCCCCGGCTGAACTGGTTTTCGGTCAGCCTGTGCGCGTCCCCGGTGAGTTTTTACCTGAGGTACCCTCACCACAGTTCGCTCCACCGTTGCATCATTTTTCATCTCAGGAGGGCTCTTTTCGTGTCCCTGGCCCGGTACACCATTGTTTACCGCAGTCATTTGTCCCTAAGAGTCTGGAGTCCTCTAAATTTGTTTTTGTCAGACACAATGCACACAGGACACCACTACAGCCTTTGTATGATGGCCCATTTCGGGTTCTCCAACCAGGTCCAAAACACTTCCTTTTGGATTTAGGGGGTCGTACTGAGACTGCCACGGGCGGAGGATTACAGCTGAAAATTACAGGAGACCTCATTGTTTACAGGCAGACCGGAGGCAGAGGAGGTTAGGAGGGGCTAACATGCTAACAGACCTTACTGTAAAACTCTGGACCGCGCGTGGAAAAGTACATGAGACCTTTGTTTGGACCGGAGGTTTACGAGGCAGAGAGGCTATAGCTGAGCAAAAAGCTAACATGCTAACAGGTGGAGGAAGGCTTCACCAGCTCCCAGTAGGTTATTAACTCTTTTTTCCCTTCATTATGGCTCCAAATGTATGGAGCTAACATGCTAACAGGCCTTACTGTAAACAGTCTGGACCGCGCGAACTACAGGCAGCCTCAGATGTTGGAGGAACACCGAGCTAACATGCTAACAGGCAGAGGAAGGCTTCACCAGCTCCCAGTAGGTTATTAACTCTTTTTTTCCTTCATTATGGCTCCAAATGTATGTGTTTTTTGATAATTATGTAGGGTACTACTGTGTTAGGATAGGCTAAGTGCTTGGCAAAATACAGAATTGTACGTATAAGGTGCAGTTTTGATGTATTTTCCGACTTACGACGAAATTCGACTTGCGACGTCACGTAGCAACGGAACTCGTTCGTAAGTCAGGGACTACCTGTATATATAATGAACTAAACTCAATACTCAACTGAAAAGCTTCAAACTAGCAATCATGCCTGCACGTGTATTCCACCCATGTCATAAGGAAGGCTAAGTTTCATGATTCTTCATTTTTATTTTTCATCTTTCAGTTGACTGAAGCGATGGAGTCACAAGTTCCTGATTTTCTTAAATGCAGGGTTGTGTTAGCAGGGAACGTCCTGCAATGATTGCGCAACACCGGTACTTTTTGTATGATGTAACGTTTTCACAAGCTGTGATCACAAGAAGTCTAATTTCTGCTTCAAACTCCGAACAAACTCGTGACACGCACTAAAAAATACAATTTATTACAAAACGAGAACGAAATTTAAGCGAATACAACAAAAAAAAGTCTTGCACATCAACATTTTCAGTACAATCTGTAAATATAGTAATATAGTGTGAAAAGTGCTCTACGTAAAAATTCATCGTGACACGTGAGGCGAGCGTGAGCTGGAGAAAGTCACGATCTCGGGGCCCGCCAGCAGGACCAGAGCCAGGTGAGGGGTGCGGCGGCTCTGGTGAGCAGCACGTTGTAGGCCTGCCGAAACTGCCGGTTCATGACGGCGTAGAGCACAGGGTTGATGCAGCTGTTGAGCCAGGTGAGGTTTGCACAGAACATGTGCAGAACCTGCGGGGCGCGGTTCTGCTTGTCGGCTATGTTAAGTATCATGAAGGGGACAAAGCAGCACACGAAGCACAGAAACACTGCGAAGCACATGCGTGTCACCCGTTTGAATTCACCATCATCTCCTGAAGATGCAGACTGGGAGTTGGGAGCGGCGGCAGGTTTTTGGCTCGTCAGATTGTCACTTGATGGTTTTTGGGCCGTGGATGAGCTCTGAGGTGGGGGGCACGACTTTTCAGGATTAACAGTATCTGTGTTTTTGTCCAGCTCTACCTGGCTGCTCATTGCAGAGCTGCATGTCTTTGCAGTACCACTCTCCACTCCACTGTCATCTGTCCCCTGGTCTGAGGGGGGAGGCTTCTTCTTGGACGAGCGTCGGCTGATCCTGTAGCGGAGCAGAGCTTTAGAGGCGACTCGAACTTTTCTGTAAATGAGCAAGTAGAACGCTCCAACGCATCCCAGGCCAATAAAGAAATAGAAGAACAGCAGGATGGTGGTGTAGGGGCGACCCCTGGTACGATGGAAGCTGCATGTGCACACCTGAGGCACAAACACGTAGACGGACCAGAGCGGGCCAAAGCTGAGCAGGCCGAGCCCCCAGGCTGAGACCAGGAGCAAAGAAAGTCCAAGGTTAGAAAAGACGCGGTCAAAAACAGGCCTCTTTGCAACCAGGAGATATCTGCTGACCGCCACCAGACAGAGGTTGATGATGGACACGGAGTTGGAGAGGAAGAGGAGCAGGCCGAAGAGGGTGCACCACAGCTGCCCGCTGCGCCACCTGAGGTGGAGGTAGGAGTCCACGGAGATGGGCTGCAGGATGGTGCAGTACAGGAGATCGGCCACAGCCAGGTTGACGATGAGCACGTTGAAGCGAGTCCGCAGACGTGGGTCCATGGCGAAGGCCAGAACGGTCATCAGGTTCCCCACAGTACCAGTGATGGTGACGGCACACCCCCACACCACGGCAAAGTAGCGGTACCCGACGACTGAAGGACTGTAGCAGGAGAAGAGGTCATCCTCTGTTTGGTTTGTGTCGTTCATCATCATTCTGTAAAAATCTAAAAAACAAAATATTTTATTCCTTTTGTATGGTTTTTTAACACGACAACATCTGTTATGAAGGAACCACGGCTGGACCGTACTCAGTTTTTATCCACTTCCTTTTGCAACTTTTACTAACTGGCGCCCATTTAAAGCCTTTAAAGTTGTGGTTTAGTTTGTCTTTACCTAATATACTGTAGATTGTAGAAGTTGTACAGTAACGTAAAACTGCATGCAATTCAAATATTCTGAGTTAAAAAGCCTGAAAATCTCATATAATTAATTTAATTATAATTAAATCATCACTTTGACTGAACCTCAGTGAGGATTTGCATTTAATGACGGAACACTGTAAAAGATTTAAAGAGTAAATAGTAAATAATCTATTCTAATGAAAAAAAATTCAAGTTGAACAAAGTTCTTACGTTTGAAGTGTGCTGTCCTAATTGTTGATGTGTCTCCGACTCATTCTTCTGTTGTTCTGGTGAGCTCAGCGTTTCTCTTCCTGGTGATATTGCGTTTCTGTGCATCCTCTTTTATCAGCGAGCTGCGACACGTTTGGGTTTCCCTGCAGGCGGTCATTTTTCTCTTCCAAGTCAGAAACCTCAGATCAACTGTAGCTTCGTCAGAGCGGGAGGGATCAAATCAGAGAGAATCTTCTTGATTGTTATTGATTGCAACAAGAATCAAAACATCAACCGTCGGCCTAAACTTTTTGTTTAAAGCAGAGTCACCAAACTTACTGCATGCAAAATAAAATCATTTCAATAAACCTGTCCTGTCTATGGGACTATCTTATTCTGTATTGGATTAATAAAAGTATAAGAGATATACAGTAGTATAAAATATATAAGATCAAATTATTTTGTAAGTCTGAGTTAGTCACAGCATCACAGTGAAGTTCTCCAATATGATGAAATGAAATGATGGGAGTTTCCATTCCAGGTCCAAATTAGAAATAAGAGAACTTGTGAATTTACACCAAAATTCTACATGTTGCAAGAATAATCGAACAGATATTCTCCTGGTTAAATTATACATTTGTCCATTTGTTAAATTTCCTTTGTGCAGATGTAATACAAGTTTATTTAGGTGAAACAAATAATGTGTAAAAGCAGAAAATGAAGCAAAGGAGAGAATATGCTATGAATGTATGATAATAATAATAATATAATAATAATAATAATAATAATAATAATAATAATAATAATAATGAATTCCATTTATAATGCACTTTTCATTAATAAAAATCTCAAAGTGCTACAAAGTGTAACAAAGCAAAGATCAAAATAAAACAAGTGATAAAATGGTAGTTGTTTATGAATATGGTAATTATAAACAACAACAAAATTCAATCCCTCTAAAGTATTTTGAAATATCAGCGACCAAAAGTTTTAGTTGTACAAGCTAAAATGTTGTTAAAATTAAAAGATGGAGACAGCAGAGGAGGGGAGTCAAACGGGGGCTGTAAAGGCAACAAGCTGGAAGTAAAACCAAACACAACACCCATAAAGATCATCCTTAAAATGAATGAAAAATGAGATCAAACAAGAAATGAATCTTAAAAATGTTGACAGGACTCAATAATAGTTTGTATGAAAGGTTAAAAGCGCCAAAAATAAATAAATAAATCAATCAATCAATGTGAAATCTTAAAAAAATCTTTCAAATGACATTTAAATATTCAATGTAATTATTTAACAGGTACATTTTTTAAATTTAATGTGACATAAAGGGTTTATAAATTAGCACGTTTCTTAGTGAATCGTACAGTACTGGAATGCTGTGCTGCAAAAACGACATGATTAAGACACAAAAATTTCACTTTCATCTTCCATTGTACAGTGTGGGCTGCGGTAGCTCAGTGGTCAGTGCTGTGGTCTCATAATCCTGAGGCTGCAGGTTCGATCTCAGGTCGAGTCAGGATGGTCATCCAGTGTAAAACAATTGTTGAATCTTCTGAGTGAGTTTGCTCACTGTGGTGATCGCTGCTGAAGGTAGCAACTGAAACAAACAAACAAACAAACAAACAAACAAACAAAAAACAAACAGAAACTAAGTTCTATGACACAATAAGAAAAGATAAAATGTTTATATATAAAGAATACAAAAAATATGATAGGGCAACTCACCAAGAAATTATTTCAAAGTTGACAAAAGTTACACTCAGAGATCAAACCAAAATCTCAACATAATTTGATTTATTTTATATTTTTCTTAAATGCAGGCAAAGGTTTCAACAAAAAATAATTGGTGGTAAACCTTTACTGGTATCATGTTGAAATAAAAACGTTCACATGCGAGACAGTTTTGTTCCTTTGTAGCCGAGTGGAAACTTCCTGTTTGTGTCACAGAGCGGTAATGAAGCACCGCTCAGTAAAATCCAAGAATACAGTTGGAAATACAGAAGAGAAACAAATTACTTTGCACCGCTTTACTGCAAAAAACTAAACATTGCATTCCTTAAAACGCAGTTACAAACATGGCCGACGCTGGTTTCCTGTTTGGGTCCATTGTTATGTAAAAGATGATGTAAGCCAGGTTCTAAGTTACGTGTGTTGTTTTATCTCAAACTTCAGCTCAACTTTATGACATTTTTCAAACGTAAAACAAATATTTACAAAACTTTAACATAAATTAAGTCGTCTTTCTTTCAGCTGAGGCGCCTGTCAAAAATCAAGCCCCTCCTTTCTATGCGCCACATAGAGACAGTGAGCCATTTCATTACTTCACATCTGGATTATTGTAATGAGTGGAGTTGGTCAGGACTCCCTCTCACGTTTACAGCTGATACAAAAATGTTGCTGCATGATTTTTGTCCCTTTGGTTGCTATTTTGTTTTGATTTGTCAAAAAAAGAGAAACTTAAATTAATATATATTTTTTTCTTCTTTCGGATTTTCTCTTCGTCAGGGGTCGTCACAACCAGCTAAGTCGCACGAAGACGTTGGCAATTTTTTTTTTTACACCGGATGCCCTTCTTGACACAACCACAGACCACCGAGCTACCACAGCCCTCTGTGTGAAGCAGAGAGCTGCTATCTAGGGTGCCCGGGGAACAGATGGTGGGGGTTAAGGGCCTTGCTCAAGGGCCCAGAGTGGGGCAAACAAGGTCAGAGACATGTGTGACTGCTTCACTTATCCCACCTACATTTTTGATGTTGTCGGTACCGGGGCTTGAACCGGCAATCTTCTGATCACAAGCTCACCTTCTCTAACCTCTGCGCCACTCCCCATAAAAATAAAATAAATAAAAAATAATAATAATAATAATAATAAAAAATAAGATAAAAAAGTGCGACTAAACCCAAAATTAACTTTTTTTAGCTGATAAACTCCCTAGAATGTGTTTAAAATGTTATCTAGCACTATGGCTGTGTTTATTCTCACATAATTGTGCATATCTGTGTAAATTGGCAATATTTGGCAATATTTGGTCTAAAAATGTGTTTACGGTAGTTCTATGGGTTGAACTGGTGGATTACACCTTAATTTTCTTATTTGTGCAAACGCTCATGTGTGACATGTCTGCTCATGTGTGATGTCACACAGGTGGTTCAAGCAGAGCCAATCCCCTGCAGAGATGAGAAGTGCATACCTTATATGGAAGTGCTGCATTTCACTCCTGACAAGCGGTTTTATTTTTCTTTTCATTTTCATTTTTTTAGGCCTTTGGTTTTGGATGGAATGGGTGGAATAGATAAATACATCTACATGTTTATTCTTTGTTGTTGCTTGGTGTATGTTGTTGGCTAGAGGTTTAATTTGTTTTAGGTTGTTGCAGGTGGAGGCGTGAACAAAAGCACAACTCTACCTCCACCCTTCCTTGTCTCTCGACACGCCCATTTTCAGGGAGATTTTGGAAGGAGGAGTTACCGATCCACAGGGTGTAGAGTTGCTCTTTAAATTAGTATGCCTATGCCTATTTTA
Organism: Garcialebias charrua; assembly: GCA_038048925.1. NCBI lineage: Eukaryota > Metazoa > Chordata > Actinopteri > Cyprinodontiformes > Rivulidae > Garcialebias > Garcialebias charrua. The sequence continues at coordinate 37,929 of JBBPBX010005370.1, forward strand.
TGACTGTCTAGTTGTCATTGTTATCCATTGTTGTCATCACTCTTTGTTAATAAATCAGGTCTCTTGTAAATGAGTCCCTGAGGCTCAATGGGATTAACCTGTCTAAATAATAATAATGAATTTAATCTATAACACACTTTTCATTAATAAAAATCTCAAAGTGCTACAAAGTGCAACAAAAGCAAAAATCAAATAAAACAAGTGATAAAATCAAGTAAAATCAAAAATAATATCAACTAAGATCAAAGATAAAATCATGTGGAGGCAGAATAGGCTTGCTTAAAAAATAAATAAATAAATAAATAAAACAAGTGATAAAATCAAGTAAAATCAAAAATAATATCAACTAAAATCAAAGATAAAATCATGTGGAGGCAGAATAGGCTTGCTTAAAAATAAAAGTCTTTAAGCCGTTTTTAAATAAAGGTTGAATGAATGAATGATTGGTATAGGCAGGAGCACCTAACTCCAGTTTTGATGTCCCTTCATTGGCTTCCTGTTCGGTTTCAAATCCATTTGAAAGTTCTATTGTTTGTTTTTAAGTCTTTGAATGGTCTTAGTCCTTCACATTTGTCTGAACTGCTTCACCTTTCTTTACATGACGTGCTCTTAGACAAAGCTTTATTTGTAAACCGATCAATTCTGTAATGCAAATAGCATGGGTGCATGGCAGAGGTCTGGAGGTTCTCCCCAATAATTTTTTTAAATAAAGTAGCTGCGATTTCCTGCATTTTGTTATATTTTAATTGTAAACGCTCTGCTT
>JBBPBX010005370.1:38772-62844 GCA_038048925.1 Garcialebias charrua
CTGAGTTCATTGTTCGATTCTACATGTGAAACCTCTAGGTGTTCTTTAGTTTTAGCAGGTCGCTTTCGTAAATGAGCCCATGAGGTTCAAAAGATTTACCTGACTAAATAAAGGTTGAATGAAAGGTGCCTCCTCTGTCTCTTCATGCTGGCTACCTGGGCTCCTGCCTGCGTTCGACTGCCTGGTTAGTTCGGTTGGCACTCACCCCCTCCACTCTTTTAGGGACAGAGATTTTTTTAAGGGTAGAGGTGGAAATGCTTACTTGAAGAGGCAGATTGTATGTGATATTAAGAAGTTCGTAAGTAGCAGTTGTGTTTAAAATGAGTGTTTATATAACTATTTTCAGCTTATATATCCAATATAAGTTTTATTCATTCAAAGCAGACCTATTTGTTGGAAACTTTATTATTAGTAAGACTGAGAGTTACCAGATCCAAGCAAAGAGTTACCGGAACACACCCTGTCAAAAATAAGAGAGTTCCCAGATTCTGTTCTGGCAGGATCCGGCTCAAGTTAAGCCTTGCTCTTAAATTGTCTGACCAGATGCTTTTAACAGTCTCAAATAACTTTTATAAATCTAGAGAAGACAGAACCCTTTCAGCTCCGGCTCCTAAATTATGGAATGAGCTGCTGCTGAAGGTCAGGCAGGCCCCATCACTTTCTGTTTTTAAAACTCGTTTAAAAATAAAAAAAATTATTTGGTTTTTAACCTAAAGTACCGGGTAAGCTAGCATATGTGTCTTAATGATGTATTCTTTTACTTGTGATATGCTGGTGAAGATTCTCAGTCGTCCACCAGGACATGATAAAATCAAAAAAGGCGTTCAATACAGGATCAACTGGACTTTATTTGTTGCAGAAAACGTTTCGACTTCTGTCCAGAAGTCTTTTTCAAGTCGAAACGTTTTCTGCAACAAATAAAGTCCAGTTGATCCTGTATTGAACGCCTTTTTTGATTTTACTTGTGATGCTTTGATTTCTATTTTTTTTTAGGGATGGGGCCAATCCAATCCAGTATCGGTATCTGATACCAGCATTATTTAAGTATCGGATCAAACCTGCCGATACTTTTTTGATCCAGCCTCAAAGAGCATTTGTGTTCAATCACATTCTGTGATTGCACTTATTAACATTGTGTGAGATAAACCCAATGAAGACACTCTTAAGCCTTACAAAAAGGAACCCACTGACTTTAACAGCACACAGGACAGGAGGCAATTATACCACACACATGTCCTCCTTACTCATGGTGCAGCTGAAAAAACTAAAAAAGCGCTAAGCATGATGGGAAAGACAACACAGCCACTCCCCTTAACCAATAAGAGAGTTGATTTTGTTGTCTTTCCCATTATAACCAATAGTTATAACCAATAGTTTGTCCAGCTAAAGCTGAAAAAAACTAAAAAAGCGCTAAGCATGATGGGAAACACAACACAGCCACTCCCCTTAACCAATAAGAGAGTGGATTTTGTTGTCTTTCCCATAATGCTTAGCATTTTTTTAGTTTTCCAGCTTTAGCAGTGAGCCATGAGCTACTGTTGTTTTTAGTTTTCCAGATTGGCTCAGTCTGGGACTTCTCCCATAGACAACGATTTCTCCGGCTGATTTTTGACCGGACCAATCAGAGAAAAGAAGGGGCGGAGTTTTTGGCCCCTAACCCACGCCCCCACCTGTCCCAGCGCAGCCAGCGAGCATTCACATGTTCTCATTCAAAGCGATGCAAAGCGATGCAGGACTGTTTTATATGTGACACAAATGTGTTAAATTCCCCTTCTTAATCCCTTATCTGGAGTTTTCTTTTGTTTTTTTGGCCAAAAGTCAAGTGATCGCTCCCTCCTCCCTCCTCCTCCTCTCTCTCCGCTGAGTGCAAAGAATAAGGAAATGACTGAGGTTGTCACGAGAGAATTAAACTCGGGTTTTACGTTGCTGCCCGAGTCCCTGCATATTTTCTGGTCTTCTGGTGTGCTGCAGCGCTACATGTTTTTATTTTATTTTATTAGAACGTTTCATTAAAGCTGGGGTCTGCGATATTTGAACTCTCTGGGACTCTCTGGGACTTAGAAATATTTTCAGCGCAGAAAAGCATTCTGCTCCCTCCCCTCAGAGCCATATAGGGAGCACAGTCCGTGCTTCTGGTGAACTTGGGATCTGCTCCGCCCCCTGCTTCTGTCTGCTCAGAGCCGCTGCGATATTCTGTGTTTATGGAAATAAAACCTTCTAATAAAATATAATAAAACCATGGAGCGCTAGTCCTACAACACAAAATCCAGCAGACACCAGCAGAGGTTCACGAAGCAACGTTTGGACATGATTTAATTCGCTCGTGACTTCCTCTGTCAGCGCTGGTCTGGAATGTGTGGAATGCTCCACCTCCTCCTGTCTTTGCGCTGCGATATTCTGTGTTTATATGATAATATAACTGTTAAAAAAATTTAATAAAACCACGAATCACTCATCCTACAACACAAAATCCAGCAGAAATCATCAGAGGTTCACAAAGCAACGTTGGACATGTTTTAATTCGCTCGTGAGTCGTGACAAATCCATTTCCTCATGTCTGTCAGTGCAGGATGAAGCGATCACTTGGCTTTTGGCAAAAAAACTAAATAAAAGTCCAGCTCTGGGATAAAGAAGGGATATTTAATACATTTTGTGTCACATAAAAAACAGTCCTGCATCGCTTTGCAATCCTTTTAATGAGAACGAGCTGCGGCTGGGACAGGTGGGGGCGTGGGTTGGGGCGTGACAAACAACTCTGTTTTTATTGGCTGTCAGTGTCCTGGTCACTCTTGTGTTTTCAGTGTTTTTATAAATGCTGATAGAGAAGCAAGGGGACAATAGATTTTTTCAGAGATTACTTGGTCTAACATCAGTTTGTCAGTAGATAGTGACTGAGTGAAGAAATATGTTAAAAATATATTGTTTGAAAAGTTACAGACTACATTACAATCTTACATACTATAGCTTTAACATATAAACACAGAATATGCAGCGGCAGCGAGAGACTGCAGCAGGAGGCGGAGCTGAAGTCAAGTTCGGCAGAGCACAGAGGGGGAGGGAGCAGAATGCTTTCCCTGTTCAAAAATTTTCTAAGATCCAATGGTTTTGTTCCTCAGGCAGAGGCCACGCCTCCAGCAAGAATCGTTTATGGAGAAAGTCCAGACCCTAGTACGAAGCGAAGTGAAGAACAAGGGTCTGGTTTTAACCAGGCTATGAGTAAGGAGGACATGTGTGTGGTATAATTGCCTTCTGTCCTGTGTGCTGTTAAAGTCAGTGGGTTCCCTTTTGTAAGGCTTAAAAGTGTCTTCATTGGGTTTATCTCACACAATGTTAAAATGAATAGTTTGGGTGCAAAAGTTTCATTATACAGAGTCACAGATCTGAACAGTATCGGATCGGAAAATTATCGGTATTGGTCGATACTAAGTTATTAAAGGGGACCACAGATGCAAAAATCACTTTTTAATGTTTTTTTTACTCAACTTTGGGTATTAACTTCATAAAAAAACAGTCCTTGTGCCAAAAAAATGCACCCAGTGGTTTATTTACTCTAAGTAGATTTATTTATTTTTGATAAATACACCAGGATTCACACTTCCTGCAGTTATTGACGTCACAGGCCGTAGCCAATCACCTCAAACCTGAGTCCAGCCCCTCACCTAGCAACCCCTGGTTAGGCTCAACCCACTTCTGTATTAAACACATGACTGTTGTTTTTCATGATTTCATCTCATCTTTTGTTTATATGTTCTTAATTTCATGTGTACAGCACTTTGTTGCAGCTGTGTTTTTTTTAAATGGCTTTATAAATAAAGTATAATTGTTATTTTTATGTTTTAGTTCAATTTTTAGTGTATTTGCGATCGCTGCCAACGCGCAGCCGGCAAAAATTAAACGAGCGGACCCCCGGCTTAGGGACCGGTTGCGACGGGACCCTCTTCCGGCGCGATGGAGCGGAGCTTCAACTGTACAGCCTCATTTCAGCCTCGCAGCAGGCTCGCAGCAGCGAGGACCTTCTCCTTACAGATTAATTTACGGGAGACACTTGGTGAACTTTGTTGTCTTGACTGGAACAGCGATAACTCCCAAAATCTCCGCGTGCAACGAGCGGAGCTGGCGAAAACCGGAAGAGGAACAAGCTAACATTAGCTTCGGATTCGGGTGGTCTCATGCTAAAAGGAGCAGCTAATTGCGGCGCGCTCAGACGGGTTTCGGTAAGTTATCTTAAGCTAGCACTAACAGTAAGTCAAATGAGTAATAAAAAAAGAGCTAATTTTAAAACAACAACACATTACAGATACTGGCTGTTACAGAGGGCGTTAACAGATCGTTGAAGGGCGTGGACTTCAAGAAACCGGTCGTTCAAAACGAAAGTTAAAAATGGCAGAATTAAAAAGGGTATAATTAATTATCTAAGAATTATTTTGTGTATTAAAATGAATTAATATTGTCAAGATAGCACACAGAAATAACATAAAAATTTTAAATACCTATATGTGGTCTCCTTTTAAGTATCGGTATCCGATCGGAAGTGAGAAATGTGGATCGGTGCATCCCTATTTTTTTTAATAGTTTCTTATTGTTTTACTGTTGTTTTTATTTTTGTACAGCACTTCAGTCGACTGCTATGTTGTATTTTAAGTGCTTTAGAAATGAAACAATTTGGTATGTTATAAATTAAAATATGTGGTCATGAGAACCTCAGCATTTAGTGTTTTTTAACGTTGTGATCCTGCACATCACAACTGGATGGAGTACTTTGAAAAAAAAAACATTCTATAAACCGCACCTTTTAGAAATGATCAGTATTAAAACTGTATTTACACAAAACATGTTACAAAGTGATTTTCAACAACAGTAAAAGTGCATTAGAATAGACTTAGTCACCCAGGATACAGAAAAGTCTTACAACAAATCAGCTATACTTATTTTCTATGAATTGAAGGTGTTTTTTTTTTATTAAAGGGGACCAAATATAGGTCATATAATTTTTTGTGGTGTGTCTGTGGGCTATCCAGACCATTTGCATTCAATTTTATACACAAAATAATGCTTAGATAATAAAATATCCCCTTTCTAATTCTGCCAGATTTCACTTCCGTTCAAAATGACCGGTTTATGATAATGAGGTCTGAAAGCCTTCTTCTTCTTCTTCTTTCGGCTTTTCCCTTTTCAGGAGTCGCCACAGCGAGTCATCCTCCTCCACCTCACTCTGTCCTCTGCATCCTCTGTCCTCACTCCAACTACCTCCATGTCCTCTCTAACTGCATCCATATATCTCCTCTTTGGTCTCCCTCTTTGTCTTTTTCCTGGCAGCTGCATTTCTAACATCCTTCTACCAATATACCCACTGTCCCTCCTCTGGACATGTCCAAACCATCTCAGTCTGGCCTCCCTAACTTTATCTCCCAGTTGTTTAACATGTGCTGTACCTCTGATGATCTCATTCCTGATCTTATCCATCCTTGTCACTCCTAAGGAGAACCTCAGCATCTTCATTTCTGCCACTTCCAGTTCTTTCTCCTGTCTTTTTGTCAATGCCACTGTCTCCAGACCATACAACATAGCTGGTCTCACCACTGTCTTGTAAACTTTTCCTTTGACCTTTGCTGACACCTTTTTGTCACAAATCACTCCTGAAACTTTTCTCCATCCACTCCATCCTGCCTGGACTCTCTTTTTCACCTCTTTACCACATTCCCCATTTTCCTGTACAGTGGACCCCAAGTACTTGAAGTCCTGCACCTTTGTGACCTCTGCTCCTTGTAGCCTCACTGTTCCACTGGCCTCCCTCTCATTCACACACATGTACTCTGTCTTACTACGACTGACTTTCATTCCTCTTCTTTCAAGAGCATACCTCCACCTCTCCAAGTTCTCTTCCACTTGTTCCCTGTTCTCACCACAGATCACAATGTCATCTGCAAACATCATAGTCCATGGGGATTCCTGCCTGACCTCATCTGTTAGTCGGTCCATCACCAGAGCAAACAAGAAGGGGCTCAGAGCCGATCCTTGATGCAATCCCACCTCCACCTTGAAGGTATCTGTCACACCCACAGCACATCTCACCACTGTCCTGCTGTCCTCATACATGTCCTGTACCAGTCTAACATACTTTTCTGCCACTCCAGATTTCCTCATGCAATACCACACCTCTTCTCTTGGTACCCTGTCATATGCTTTTTCTAAATCCACAAACACACAATGGAGTTCTTTCTGACCCTCTCTGTACTTCTCTATCAACATCCTCAAAGCAAAGATGGCATCTGTGGTGCTCTTTCTTGGCATGAAACCATACTGCTGCTCACAGATAGTTACATCTTGTCTAAGTCTTGCTTCCACAACTCTCTCCCAGATCTTCATTGTGTGGCTCATCAACTTAATTCCCCTGTAGTTGCTACAACTCTGTACATCACCCTTGTTCTTAAAAATGGGAACCAGCACACTTCTTCTCCATTCCTCAGGCATTTTCTCACCCTCAAATATTCCATTAAATATTTGAGTCAAAAACCTCACTGCCATCTCTCCGAGACATTTCCAAACCTCCACTGGTATGTCATCAGGTCCTACTGCCTTCCCCTTCTTCATTCTTTTCAGAGCTTTCCGGACTTCACCCTCACTAATCTTTCCCACTTCCTGGTCCACCGTTTCTATTACCTCCACTCTTCTTTCTCTTTCATTCTCTTCATTCATTAGCTCCTCAAAGTAATCCTTCCATCTTCCCATCACACACTCCTCACTTGTTAGAACATTCCCATTCCCATCTTTAATAAGCCTAACCTGCTGCACATCCTTTCCAGCCTGATCCCTCTGTCTTGCCAATCGGTACAAGTCCTTCTCGCCCTCTTTAGTGTCCAGTCTCCCATATAACTCATTGTACGCCCTCTGCTTTGCCTTAGCTACTTCCCTCTTTGCTCTATGTCCCATCTCCTTATATTCCTGTCTCCTCTCTTCAGTCCTCTCACTGTCATATTTCTTCTTGGCTAATCTCTTTCTTTGAATGGCGTCCTGCACTTCACTATTCCACCACCAGGTTTCCTTATCATCCATTCTCTGTCCAGATGACACACCAAGTACCTTCCTACCTGTCTCTCTAATTACTGTTGCTGTAGTAGCCCAGTCACTTGGAAGCTCTTTCTTACCACCCAGAGCCTTTAACAGCTCGTCTCTGAATTTCTCACAACATTCTTCCTTCTTTAGCTTCCACCATTTGGTCTTCTTCTCTGATTTTACTCTTTTTCTCTTCTTCGCAACAACAGTCATTCTACACACAACCATCCGATGCTGTCTGGCCACACTCTCCCCTGCCACAACCTTACAGTCTCCAATCTCCTTCAGGTTTCCTCTTCTACACAGAATGTAGTCGATCTGCGTACTCCTTCCTCCACTCTTATAGGTCACTCTATGTTCCTCCCTCTTTTGGAAATAGGTATTGACTATAGCCATTTCCATTCTCTTGGCAAAATCCACCACCATCTGTCCTTCCTGGTTTCTTTCCTTGACACCAAACCTACCCATCACTTCCTCATCCCCTCTGTTTCCTTCACCAACATGTCCATTCAGGTCTGAAAGCCACGTCTGAAAAGGGTGCCAGAAGGGTGAAGAGGTCTGAAAGCCACGCCCTACAAATATCTGTTTACATTAACTACGCCCTCTGTAAAAGCCAGTATCTCTAATATGTTGTTGTTTTAAAATTAGCTCTTTTTTTATTACTCATTTGAAACAAAACAACCACAGCTGCAACAAAGTGCTGTACACAGGAAATCTCTCCGAAACAAAAGGCTTAAAAAAAAAAAAAATGCAGTGACCGGGAAGCAAACCTCGGTCCTTCGGGTGCCAGTCCAGTTCTTTACCTCCCAGACCAACCTGGCAGTTAAGCAAAAAGCAGTCCTTCATCGTATAAGAAACAAATACAACCACCTACTTTTAGAACGCTGAAGTTTTGATTAGATTTTGATGAAGTGAAAAGTATTCTTAAACTAAATAAGTTGCTAATCTGAAAAGTATATCGATCAGTGGTGCTTGTACGTTTCAGACTGTCGCCCCGCGAGAGTGTGTGTGTGCACAGTTTCAACGAGACAGAGTTCAAACAAGGTAATAAAACATTCTGGTTTTACTCAAGATGTGCTGCGTGGCTGGAGCAGGGCAAGCCCCTAGCCCCCCGGGGGCTAAATAAATGAATAAATAAATAAATGACCGCCGGGTCAGCTCCTAAACTGCTCGGCAACCGTGACGTCTTTTATACTGAAGTGGGTGGAGCATCACCAGGGGTTGCTAGGTGAGGGGCTGGACTCAGGTTTGAGGTGGGTTGTGGCTGCGGTTTGTGACGTCACAAACCGCAGGAAGTGGGAAACGAAGTGTTTCTATCCAAGATAAATAAATATACTTAGAGTAAATAAACCACTGGGTGCATTTTTTTTGGCACTAGGACTGTTTTTTTTATGAAGTATACCAAAGTTGAGTACAAAAACCATTAAAAAGTGAATTTTGAATCTGTGGTCCCTTTTATAAAAGTGGGGAGTTCTAAACCTTTTTACTCCATCGAGTAGCTCTGTTTATGTAAAATAAAGTCATATGCAAATTAGTCTCCTGCGTTCCCTCCTGAGGGTTAGGGTCCTTTTTTTGCCCTGTTCACAGGAGATATGCCACGATCACATATGTGAAGGAGTGAGTTGTGAAAATGAATAAAAATCAGGTTTCACAATGAGTTTTGAAAAGTTTAAACCTTTCTTTGTCCCTTCTCTCAATCTTCTAAAAATATGAACATTTGGGCCTCAACATTTTATGTCTTTTCATTAATTTATTAGAACCTGAAAGCTCTAAAGACTAAAACAGTTCTGTCAATCTACAATAAATTTGATCACCTCTACCAGAAGCAAATAATAATAAACGTGTATCATTGTCAGTCTTCTAGGAACAGCTTCTTCCAGTGGATCTGATCTGTTTGAGGGTTAGAAAATAAAAACGAGTAGAAACAATGAATAGAAAGTGTCACAACTTTTAAATAAAATGCCGTTCTTGTTTTTGATTTCATACATTTACCTTATAATGTTTTGCTAGTTTTTTATACTTTGTAAAAAACAAAACAAAAAAAAACTGTATTTCTGTATTTCTCTTATCGCCCCACAAAGAAACTGTCCAAATGACCAGATTGAGACTTATCAGAGTATTTCTCTTATGTTTTTCTATTGTTTATTGTTTAAGGAAATTCTACCATTGCTGTTCATCATTCTTTAGTTTGTAGCAGGTTGCTCTTGTAAATGAGTCCACGAGGCTCAATGAAATTTACCTGACTAAATAAAGGTTGAATAAATAAAGGTTGAATGAATGTTGGTTAAATCTTGGATGGCCACCAGGTGGAAGTGAAGAATTATCAAATAATCTAGAATACAGATTCTGACCTGCAGGGTGATTCTATGAAGCATTTGTGGACCTATATAGTATAACTCAACTGCAGTGGTGGGCAAATGAACGCTAGGTAGCGCTAAAGTGCTAATCCGCTTACAGTGGACCTAAACTTTTTGTCAGCGTTTTTGTGAATTGACTAACTTTTATAATTCATAAGCGGATTTGTGCTATTTTTATTTAAAATGCAGTACCGCTAATAACTAATTATCTATCAGTAAAAACCAATAAACTTATTTACAAGCTCTTATGCTGCTTGTTTTACCTTTTTCCCCACCGTAAACAGCAGAGAGGAGGAAGGGTGTGAGGGGGGCAGAGCTGAGAACAGACTCGGATCTACCATGTAGGTAAATGCCTGGGGGTCCCATTTCAGCAGTGGCCCCGGCCCCGCCTCGCCCCGTGCAGTCACCTACATAACTAACATTGATCCTGCTTGTTAATGTACATTTAACATAAAAATAATTATAGTTACGATGAAAACGATCATTAAATACGCAATTAAAAAACGGTCGATTTCTTTATCCCCCTACTAAAAATGGACTATTCCATCTTGACATCTTCCGGGTCACTCAGAGGTGAACTCGGGGGCTAATTCTGTGGCTACTGTTTGTGCTGGGTACTTGGATAAATCCGTAGAGAACCCCGCTGTTTCAAGCCAAATTAACGCGGCCGGAGGAGTTTATTGAGGGTTTTGTGTCGACCATTTGACGGTGAGTCGTTATTTTTATGTATTTTAGTTACTTTTCATTAAATCTGTTGACTACCTATAGACGCTAACGCTGTGTCTGCCTGTTGGTTGTGCTGGGTTACTAATGGATAAATCCGTAGAGAACCCCGCTGTTTCAAGCCAAATTAACGTGGCCGGATGATTTTATTGTGTGTTTTGTGTCGACCATTCGACGGCGAGTCGTTAGTTTCATGTATTTGGGTTACTTTTATGTATAAATGCGGTGGCGACACACCCGTGTATTTGAGATTTAAACGTGGTTTTAGGGATTAAAAGATCATTCTATTTTTTGTTAATTTCGTGGCCGAATAGAATATATGTACGTAAAGTATTAAATAAATCCTTTGATTTTTGTAATTTCATCCTTTTAGGATCATTTTTGTTACTTTTCAGTTGGCAGTGTAGTGCAAATATTGATAACGCTGCCGGCTATATATAAATATATATATATATATATATATATATATATATATATATATAATATAATATAGAAATATATAAATAGCGGATTAGATTAGCTTCCCCTAATTTTCATAAGACATTTGTGCTTTTGAAATTGTGGACCTAAAAAAATTAATAAGCGTTTTAGAAATTGTGGAACTAATTTTGTAATTAGCGGTGCCCAGCTTTGGTCAACAGCATAAAAAAATGAGAAGGGGAAAATATGATCAAGCTACAATAAAAAACTTCCTTTTTCATATTGCAAAAATAAAAAGTTGAACTTGAACTTTTGCAACAAAACTATTCTTTTTAGGCCACAGTCATTAGACTGTACAAGATGAATTACGTCCACAATGATTTAATCTCTGCAAACTTGCTTCTGTTTTCCCCTCTCCTCTAAGGGTTGATGTTAATTGATGTTATATAACAGAAAATGAACCATCATGAAGTTAAACATCAGTGAGAGAGTCTCATATTCTGGGACCAGAGCCAGGTGAGGGGTGCGGCGGCTCTGGTGAGCAGCACGTTGTAGGCCTGCCGAAACTGCCGGTTCATGACGGCGTAGAGCACAGGGTTGATGCAGCTGTTGAGCCAGGTGAGGTTTGCACAGAACATGTGCAGAACCTGCGGGGCGCGGTTCTGCTTGTCGGCTATGTTAAGTATCAGGAAGGGGACGAAGCAGCACACGAAGCACAGAAACACCGTGAAGCACATGCGTGTCACACGTTTTATGTCTTTGATGTTATCTGAGGCAGCACAAGGTTTGGTTGTTGTTCTTGTGATGGAAGTTTGTGTTGTTTGAAACTTTTCATGGTTGATCTCTTCTTTGTTTAGTTCCTGGCTGTTTAACTCAACAATGCGTGTTTTTATTCTGCCACTTTCTGCTTCACTGTCGTCCGTCGCCTGAACTGAGGGGGGAGGTTTTCTCGTGGACCATACCATACCATACCAGCTTTATTTATAGAGCACTTTAAACACCTACAGGACCAAAGTGCTGTACACACAACAAAACAATCACAATCAGGTAATAAAATAATTAAAATAAATAAAAGTCACATAATAAAAGTTGAGGAAACATACACTCAGATAAAACAAGCGACTAAAATTATTAAAAGTCAACATCGCAGATGGTGTCATAGGCCAGGGAGAAGAGATGGGTTTTAAGAAGAGATTTAAAAACAGACAGGGAAGAGGCCTGTCTGATGTTCAAGGGAAGGTTGTTCCACAGTTTAGGAGCTGCCACAGCAAAAGCACGGTCTCCTCTCACGAGTTTTGGCTGAGTCTGTAGCGGAGCAGAGCCTGTGAAGCAACGAGGACTCGTCTGTGAATGAGCAGGTAGGATACTCCGACACAGCCCAGACCCACCACAAAGCAGAAGAACAGCAGGATGGTGGTGTAGGGGCGACCCCTGGTACGATGGAAGCTGCATGTGCACACCTGAGGCACAAACACGTAGACGGACCAGAGCGGGCCAAAACTGAGCAGGCCGAGCCCCCAGGCTGAGACCAGGAGCAAAGAAAGTCCAAGGTTAGAAAAGACGCGGTCAAAAACAGGCCTCTTTACAACCAGGAGATATCTGCTGACCGCCACCAGAGGGTGATGATGGACACGGAGTTGGAGAGGAAGAGGAGCAGGCCGAAGAGGGTGCACCACAGCTGCCCGCTGCGCCACCTGAGGTGGAGGTAGGAGTCCACGGAGATGGGCTGCAGGATGGTGCAGTACAGGAGATCGGCCACAGCCAGGTTGACGATGAGCACGTTGAAGCGAGTCCGCAGACGTGGGTCCATGGCGAAGGCCAGAACGGTCATCAGGTTCCCCACAGTACCAGTGATGGTGACAGCACACCCCCACACCACGGCAAAGTAGCGGTACCCGACGACTGAAGGACTGTAGCAGGAGAAGAGGTCATCCTCTGTTTGGTTTGTGTCGTTCATCAACATTTTGTCTATAATACGATTAAATAAAGCTCAACAGTTGCATTCACTTCAGATGTCTTTCCAGCTGTTCGGAGGTTTTGGTCGAGGCAGTCACTGGCCACAGTAACTCTAAAAACATCAGAGTGAAACATTATCTCTTTGAATCTTTGCTTGGGTTTCTGAATCATCTTATTTTTTTACATCATCACTTAATCAACAGAAGTAAAACATGGAATAAACCTTTTTACAATAAATCGGAACTAACGTACTCACGTCTCATATATCTTTCGAAATTAAAAACATTTTTGTTTTAAAGAAACATAAAAAAACCAGCAATAAAATAAGTTAAACTGATCTTTACATAAAAAAATTAAATGAAGTATATTTTAAAATAGAAGCAGCCTATAACAGGTAATTTTTTTTGTATTCTCACCTTAACGTCGCTAACATCTACTGTTCATGTGTTAATGTGAATTTTTAAGATGATTGTCTCACTTCCTCTAAACATGTTATTTATGCATCACCTTTATTTAGCTGCCCAACAGAGACCAACCCTTTTCAAATCCTCACTGACTAAACGATTTTTTGAAGAAAAAAAAAAAAATTGTCTGCAGCACTGACAAAAAAAAAAAAGAAGCTAATTATTTGCAGTTTAAACACCAAAAATGTGAATTTGCTTTGACTTATTGTTCAGGTTCATTAATTATTTATTACTAGGCTTGTCAGTGTTCAATCATTTGCATTGCAAAATGATTTATTGAGGCATGTCTGTGTACCTGTATTTAGAAGTAAGAAAAACAGAAATATCCACTTCTTACAACCATAAATTCTGTTTAATAATTTGCTCTCTGTATATTTTTTATTTAAATACCAATTAGGAAGCTCAGACATGAACTGTTTCTCATCTTTTTTAAAGAATCTACATTTACAGTTAAGTTTGAGTACATATCTCTTAACTAACATTTATTACATTTGTTAACATTGCTTTCTTTTATTGCAGTTGACAAGAAACGATGACAGAAGTGCTGACTGTATTGCTACAAATGTTCCATTTCCTAACGGACCCTTCTAATAGTTCACACAAGGCAGAGCAGAAAAACAAAAACACAATAGAAATGATGCATTTTGGTTATTTGTTTTAGGTTTTTTTTGCACACACCTACTCATATGGTCCTTTTTCTTGTCCTGTCATAGCATAATGCTGGTGTCTTTCAACCCTTTGCATCCATTTTCTTCTGTAAGACGGTGGTCAAAATTGTTCTTATTGGGCACAGATGACCTGCAACTAAAGTCGTGAATGAAAAATTGTCCTGCTGTGTTTAAGTTACACCACTGAAGACTGTGTTGGCTGTGCGGTGCGGGAGGCAAATTAACAGGTTTTCATCGTAAATGCGGAGAGTGACATGCAGACTCACCACAGATATTCACTTTTGTGCTTTCTGAAAGTTTTGTCACCATTGTTCCCTTTAGTGGTGGAATTATTAGAGAAATGAGTCGCTTCGCTTGTGGTTTCACATTGTTGGTCAGAAAAATGTGTTTTACACCATGTTCTGCATTTTGACGTTTCCCCCCCAACATTGTGGACAGACCACATGACTTCTGCATGGAGCACCGGTGGTTACGTCTTCTAACACTCTTCTGTATGCCTGCTCAGTTTTAAACCCTCGTGTCATTTCACCTTTTGCTGTTCCTCTTTAACTTCCTGTTTGCCTCCCGCAGAGGTAAATATAGGCCAGTTATTAAAATGTAGAAGCACAGTGCAACCGTGGTGTTTCCAAGAAACTACAGAACGGGGAATTGTGGGAACCCATGTCTCTCGATGGACCACGAAGGTGGAGGTTTACAGTGATGTAGTCCACTACAGTACACATCTAACATCAGACGCAACTACATCTAACTCCATGTTTGACAATATCAACGCTTTGAATCTGTGATGAATGTTTGCAGAGGTGAACAGTAGAAACAAAAGAGAGGTAGGGTGTTCGGTCCGATGCAGAGGATCACACGAGGGATGAAGCTGTTAGGTTGCAAACTGGTAGACGTTGGAAAAAGATTGGTAAAAATTTGTTTAAAGGTTCCTCTTCAAACTGTTTGTACAAACATGCTGATCACTCAATGATACACCAACAGTTCAGATTTTAAAGTAGGGTTCTGTAGATGAGGTATGAACAATCAACATCTTACCTGTTGTACATAGCTCTTTGGACAAGCTCGGTTTGGACAAACGGAGTTTAATTCTGTCTGGACTGAGCTAACCAACAGCTATCCTGAGTGCGGTAAAGATCAAAGTGGGCCGGCGCTCACTTGAGAGTAATGCCACGGTGATTCATGCAAACACTATTTTAATAAACATTTTTAAAACCATCAGTTTCACACTTATTTACTCTTGTGATTGTTTGCAATTACAAATAGCAGCAATATCACTTCCAGTACAGCCTGGAGCACTTCCTGGAGGAATATTATACAGATAGTCCTTGAGTTACGACGTTTCGGGGTTAAGACACGCATCTCCATTTAAAAAAAAAAAAAGTACATTTTTAATTTTTTAACTTTAAAGCCGTTTCCGGCAGTTTCCGGTTTAGCTGCATAGGCTACAGCTTGCCCTGTACTCTCTAAAAAAGCTAAGTCTGGTCCTCTGGACATTCAAAAAACAAAACAAAACTTGTTGGAGCAAGCTGGACAGGCAGCAGCTGTGGAAAAGTAGCTGTTTAATGGACGGCGGTTTTACAACGTAAACGAATAGAGAATCCGGAGGAGGGACGGAGGAACGGAGGAAATGGCTTCACCAGCAGTCCAGAGTAGCATATTAACTCTTTTTTCCCTTCATTATGGCTCTGAAATGTATGTGTTTTTTGATAAGTGCTTGGTAAAATACAGTACTGTAAGTACTGCATTTTGCATGTTCTCCCCGTGCATGCGTGGGTTTCCTCCGGGTACTCCGGTTTCCTCCCACAGACCAAAAAACATGCTTGTTAGGCTGATTGGTGACTCTAAATTGACCCTAGGTGTGAGTGTGAGAGTGGATGGTTGTTTGGTGTGAGTGAGACAGGTCCCTCTTGTAAATGAGTCCCCGTGACTCAACGAGGCCAGCCTGTATAAATAAAGGTTGAATGAAAATAAGGTGCAGTTTGGACGTTTTGAGTTACATCGAAATTCGAGATATGACGGAGCGCAGGAACGGAACTCCGTCGTAACTCGAGGACTACCTGGATTTGCCAGAATATCCATCCATCCATCCATCCATCCATCCAACTGACTCCTCTTGTTGTGGAGGAGCTGTGGTTCTACTCTGAGTCTCCTGGATAACTGAACTTCTCACCCTACCTGTAAGGGAGAGTACCGCCATCATGCGGAGGAAACTCATTTAAACCGCCTGTATCCACACTCTCATTCTTTTGGTCACTACCCAAAGTTCATGACCATAGGTGAGGGTAGGAATGTAGATCGACCGGTAAATAGAGAGCTTTGCCGTATGGCCCAGCTCCTTCTTCACCGCAATGGATCAGCACAGAGTCCACAATACTGCAGACACTGCACCAATCTGTCTGTCAAGCTCACGCTCCATTCTTCCCTCACTCGTGAACAAAACCCCAAAATACTTGAACTCCTCCACTTGAGATGGAACCTAACCCTCGACCCGAAGAGAGCGATCCACCCTTTTCCAACTGAGGACCATGGCCTCAGATTTGGAGGTGCTGATTCTCATCCCAGCCAGTTGGCTGCAAACCGCTCCAGTGAGAGCTGGAGATCACTGCAGGATGACACCAACAGGACCACATCATCTGCAAAGAGCAGAGATGGAATCCAGAGGCCACAGAGCTGAAGTAGTTCAAAGAGCTATCCACAACAGGTTAGACATTAATTGTGTATAATATTTCACACAACCCCACTTCAAAAAAAATTGAGCCATCACTTAAAAGATGAAGGGAAACAAGAGGATGGAAACTGATGTCTCTACACAATAACAAATAATGTGCCTGTCTTTTATAAATTAAAGTTTGTCTTTTGATGGCACATGTTTGCCTCCAGTTCACAGTGTGCTTCTTTCTGATCCGTCCTTACTTCCCTCTGTCAGTAAGGGGTGAAGAGAACTGGCCCGTGTGCAGTGCGGATGGGGCCCGGGGCCGGCCTCAGCAAGCTCAAAGGCGTTCCCTGTAGGAGGCGGTGATGGGGGTGGTGCGGGTGGCAGGTCAGCCCAGGAGGACGAAGTGCCAGCTGGTTTGAAGATGCTGCCGCTGCCATCGCCGCAGCAAACACCAGAGGATTTGGTAAAAGTCCAGCCCCTAGAGTTTTTGGAAGTTCCTTTGAAAGAGTCAAGATAAATCAGACTGTAAAACAACTGAGACGAAGGATGCATTCAAAAATCAATCTTTAACAGCGGGTTTTAAGAGAAAGAGATGAAATGTAGAGAGCGTGATAGAAACTACGGTAAGTGAATCTGTACCATGAAGTCTGTGCGCCTCTTGTGCCGACTGAGCAGAGGATTAGGTTTACCCGCAACTCCATCCCGATGCCTCCTGCTTGATATATGCTGCAACATCAATGCAAGAAATGAGGTACAAATATATATATATATATATATATTTTTTTTTTTTTTCAGTAAAAATCAAATGATTCACTCCTGGTCTTTGGGTTTCACCTGTTTCAGCTGCAGCTCAGAGTGCACTCTGACGTTGCATATCTCACAGTGGAAGGTGCGTTCCTGAGAGTTTGGGTCATTGGAAACCTCCCCGCCCTGCTCAGGGCTGGGTTTGGGACCCACCCGTGGGTACACTTTAATGGGGCCAAGTCCACTTTGAGCTTCCAGGATAGTTTTGTGTTTGGTACCTGAAAACAATAAAAAAATATGTATTAAATTTGCCTGTAAAGTCATTACCGAGTTATGTCTAGTAAGAGTTGTCACTGAAAACAGCCTTTCACCAGATTACTCTGAAATAATTAAATACTTGGATAGAAGATATCCAGAAGATTGCACACTTCTTATTTTAAATGAAGCTCAGAAGTTACATTTTAATCAACAACCAGGAAAAGAAAACCTGAGAATAGTGCCTCTATCACCATCTATTACTGCTACTCAAACAAATTCAAATATAAGAGATGAGACTCGGGAAGTCTCTCAAGCTTTGTTCCTGCACTTGTTTTTTTTTTTACTGTGTGGGTGAAAAGTCCTCCAAGTTGTTAAAAAAAAAAGATGTTAATTTGCAATTCTATACCTGGACAAATCTCCAGAGTGTCAAGTGAGATGATAGAAACCTCCAAAGCTCCAGACACAAAATAAATCAAGTTTAAACGTAAAACTTTTTTGTACCGTATTTTCCGGCCTATAAGTCAAAGTTTTTTTAAAACTAATTTTCATGTCCTGCAACTTATGGGGTGAAGCGACATATTTAGGGATTTTTCGCCCATATTTTTAGACCAATTTTTGGCTGAGATATGACCGTTTCAATTCATTCTGACGAAAAAATGGTGCAGTACCACTTTCAGCCACTAGGGTCCACCGACCGTTCCCAGCTCATGTGTCTGACAGAAGGCTCCTCTGCTCGGACTCACTCTGTCGCAGCCCGGCCTCCTGCTCTCTGGAGGTCTGAACTACTGTTACCTCAGTGTTTTTTTAGCAAAATAGCTCAAGAACCACAGGACAGATTTTGATGAAACTTACAGAAAGTAATCACTGGATGGACATTTACAACTGGTTAGCTTTAGGAAAGGTTTGAGCTAAAATTCAATTTATTTATAATTTATTTTCGTAGCGCGCGACCGTTTGGAAGACCCTCAAAGCGAAACAATTTAAATCCAGCTGATTTGACCATTACGTGCATTTATTAAGGAACGGTTAAGCTCAGAAACACTTTTACTATAATGTCAGCAAACAAATATATATATTTTTAGGTGTTTAATTTGTTGAATTTTAAAGACTGTGTAAAGTAAATTTCAATGTGTGGTTTTAGTTTGTCACACGGCATGAATATGTGTTATTAATCACCCATATAAATCTGACTGATTAAAAACATTGTTTACCTTATAAAATTAAGTCTCAAAAATAATGAAAAAACATAATTTTCCCTTGGTCTGGAACGCTGGGGGCGTGTCAGCGCGTGGGCGTGGTTTCAGCGCAGTACTGCGGCCTGCAGCTGAGCTGTGTGTGGAGAGGCAGACAGGAGCAGAGCCAGTAAACCTGCTCTGTTTTTATCTGAGTTCTGGCTGTAACAGCAGCTACTTTTTCCAAGAGTTACGCTGTTTTTGTAAATAGTTTTCTTGTGTTTTTAATCTGGAATGAATAAAAAAAAAATAAAAAAAAGTTGTACCATGCGGGAATTGAACCCATAAGGTTTGGGACGGAAGGCAAACGCTTTATCCATTGACCTATCCAGGCATTACAGATACTTGGTATAAAACCACGTGGTATAAAAACACGTTATGATTTGTACGGGTGCCCTGACCATTGCGACATCCAGGGAAGATGCACGAACGAGGCATAATTGATTAGCTAGCTAACAATGAACAAAATATCTATGCTATTGCTATCTGATGCTATCTGCGATTCGCGAGTGAACGGCTCCACCGAGGCGAATTTATACGGCTGGAGCTGCAGGGGGTGGGGCTATACTTAAGAAGACCGCGTGACGAAACGCGGTCACATTTAAAACACGCCTAAAAAAATCCTGAAACAGAAATATCTTTATACACAGTTTGCTCTATAACTCCAAAATTAATTGAGCTACAATTTTGAGACTTTTTACTCATTTACAAGATTACAATTATGACATTTATAATGTTTATTGAAGAAAATATTGAAATTCACTTTACACGGTCTTTAAAGAAATGAAGCGTATCCGCTCGCTGCACGTGCACGCTTCGCAGCACAGACGTAGCAAAACTATTTTTTTAAATTCAGCTGATTTGACCATTACGTGCATTTATTAAGGAAAAGTACAGCTCAGACACATCTTTGCTATAATTTTCAGCAAACAAATAATTGTTTTTAAGTGTTAATCTTGTTAAAGTCCTACCGTGCACGCTCCAGGGGCCATTTGCGGTGACGCGCAACATACGCGACGCGTCAGCAGTGACGCATAATAGATGCGACGTATACGGAGGTGTGACACGTTTATGGATTTTTCCACTTTATTGGACATAATTGGACTAATGCGACATATAGGGTGGAGCGACTTAAAGGGCGGAAAGTACGGTAATTGCATTATTGAGTGGGTGAGATGTGGATGGTGAGATTTGCAGTCAAACCTTGTTTTAAGTACATTGGGTATTTATGCTGCTAAATAGCTGCAATGCACCTGCTTTAGTTTTCTGAAGTTAAAAGCTAGAAAGATCCTTTCAAAAGAACCACAGTGTGGTTTTTGTTATTGCTCTTGGCAGCTTGTAATACAGTACAGTACTGTACATTTAATGCAGATGTGCTCTGAAAACGCTGGACTAACCTTTGTTATGTGCCTCCAGCTGTGAGACGGAGTTAACAACTACTTTGCAGACAGAGCAGTAGAGGAGCTTCTTTGCTTTCTCCTCCTCTGACACTCCTGAAGAGGGACTGGGGGCTGGGGACGGCGTGTCTGGATCCGCTGAGGGGTTACTGAGGGCTGCAAAAGGGGACGAGGACGGCAAAGGCGTGCTGACAGACGACAAAAGAGGACACTCTGGGTCTGCTGGGATCTGCGCTGAGAGGCTGCTGGGGGTCAAGGGTGACTCTTTGAAGCTGGGAGGGGACTCTGTATCATCTAGAAGTACAGCGATCTCTAGTCAGTGAATTCAGACAACGGGCACATTTACTTCGTAACATTTTATCATCATTGTTCAGCTGAATTTCTGTAAGACAGCTGTGAAAGTGGGTTTTTTATTTATTTATATTTGCAGGTTTGTAGAATTTCAAACAAGCTGACACAAAACTCGGTTCTGTTTAGTAAAGACTGTTTCATCATCTCATCGGTGTGAATTTGGGACAGGTTCTTCGCTCGTGCGCGTTTGTTAACATCTCATTTGAAAGTGAAGCTCACCCTGCTTGGTATAATTAGGATCAGGGCTGCATGGCAGGAGACCGGGTGGGGAGGGCGAAGCAGGAGGGGGCTGTTTGTCTCCATCTTGGAGGCGAGGCGTCTTGGATGTCTCACCACCCTTCACCCTTCGAGCGTGGCGGTTCCCTTTATAGTGGGCCTCTGCCTGATTCTGGATAAAAGAAAAGAAGGCATTTCACAAGTTTCAATAAAATAAGTTTGACTAGACTCTTTTATTACATTTACAGGTAGTCCTCGACTTAAGACGTTTCGGGGTTATGTCACGCATCTCATAAAAAAAAATTGGAAGAAAAATTGAATGAAAAATCTTATTTTATGTGTTTAAATGTTCTTGATTTAATGTGTACAGCACTTTATTGCAGCTGTGGTTGTTTTAAATGGCTTTATAAATAAAGTATTATTATTATTATTATATCTCATATATATATATGATATATATAGGTATATATATCTCAGATATATATACCTCATCTATGGTCATGAGCTTTGGGTTATGACCGAAAGAACAAGATCTCGGATACAAGCGGCTGAAATGAGTTTTCTCCGCAGGGTGGCTGGACTCTCCCTTAGAGATAGGGTGAGAAGCTCAGTCATCCGGGAGGGACTCGGAGTAGAGCCGCTGCTTCTCCACATCGAGAGGAGCCAGTTGAGGTGGCTCGGGCATCTGGTTAGGATGCCTCCTGGACGCCTCCCTGGTGAGGTGTTCCGGGCATGTCCCACCGGGAGGAGACCCAGAGGAAGACCCAGGATACGCTGGAGGGACTATGTTTCTCGGCTGGCCTGGGAACGCCTTGGGATTCCCCCAGAGGAGCTGCTCCAAGTGGCTGGGGAGAGGGAAGTCTGGGCCTCCCTACTTAGGCTGCTACCCCCGCGACCCGACCCCGGATAAGCAGAAGAAAATGGATGGATGGATATATATATATACTGTAAACTCTGTATTCCACCTCACTGAACAATCACCCCTGGAAGCCTCGACTGAGCTGAGCGAGAACTTCCTACAATTCTTTTTAGAAAAAATTGCGACCACCCAGGCTCTCATTTCTCCTCCAACTCATGTTCCATCCATCCCACCTCAATCTGTTGTTGTATTCGACCACTTCGAACCAGTCTCTCTGTCTTCTCTAGAGCGGGTCATGTGCAGCCTGAAACCATCTGGTTCCCCCTTTGATGTGGTCCCCCCTAGGCTACTAAAGGAGATTTTTCCTACTCTAGGTCCCTCCATTCTTTCCATTGTAAATAGCAGTTTATCCACTGGTGTGGTGCCAAAAACATTAAAACATGCTGCTGTTCAACCTCTCCTGAAAAAACCAAACCTTGACCCTTCAGTAGTATCTCACTTCAGGCCTGTCTCCAGACTCCCATTTGTTTCTAAACTTCTAGAGAAAATAGTTGAATCCCAGTTGAAGTGATTCCTGGAGGATCACGCTATCCCCGAGCTATTCCAATCTGGCTTCAAATCCCTCCACAGCACTGAGACTGCCCTACTGAAGGTTTTTAACGACATCTTCCTATCCACAGACACTGGTGACACTGTGCTGCTGGTCCTATTGGACCTTACATCCGCTTTTGACACCATTGACCATGAGATCCTGATTGCAAGGCTGGAGCAGTGAGTGGGCATCACAGGGTCAGCCCTCAATTGATTCAGACCCTACCTCTCTGACAGATCCTTTTGTGTTTCCATCAACGATTTTAGTTCTGCAGTGGCAGCACTTAAATGGGGGGTTCTGCAGGGGTCCATCCTGGGTCTTCTCCTATTCTCCTTGTACCTACTGCCACTCAGTGCTATTTTCCAGAAACACAACATACCTTTCCACTTCTACGCTGATGACTGTCAAATTTACTTCCCCCTAAGAAAAAATTGTACATGCTCTATTCGACCTCTGCTCGACTGCCTGGCTGACATCAGGGACTGGATGGCTTTAAATTTCTTAAGTTTCAATGATAAGAAGTCTGAAACCATATTGTTAACCCCCAATGACACAATCTCGAACCACCGCATCGACCTTTCTGCTCTAGCCCTGTCAGAAAAACAAAAAGTCACAAATCTGGGAGTGATAATGGATCCGTCCATGAAACTCAACAGCCATGTAAATACTGCATGATCGTTAAATCCTGTGTTTTCCAGCTGAGGCGACTGTCTAAGCTGAAACCCATATTATCAAAAAATAACCTGGAGACAGTAATTCACGCATTTATTACATCTAGGCTTGATTACTGCAATTCACTTCTGCTTGGCGTCAGTCAGACCACCAGTGCACGATTACAACTGGTCCAGAACGCAGCAGCCCGATTTTTAACCAGTACACGCAAAAGAGAGCACATTACACCAGTCTTGGCCTCCCTGCACTGGCTACCGGTTCATCTTCGAATCCAGTTCAAAATTCTCCTGTATGTCTACAAATCTCTGAACAGTCTCGCCCCCGCTTATCTCTCTGATTTGATAAACCCATATGTCCCTCCACGTGCTTTGAGGTCAGCGGACCAGGTACTTTTAAGAGTTCCAGGGACTCGTCTTAAACGCAGAGGTGACAGGGCCTTCTCTGTAGCAGGCCCAAGACTCTGGAACGAGTTACCTCTGCTTGTCAGACAGGCCCCTCCCTCTCTGTTTTCAAATCCCGTTTAAAGACCCATTACTATTCTGTTGCTTTTAACACCAGCTGATCTGTGTTTGGTTGTTTTATTTATAATCTGCAATGTTCTTATGTCTATTTTTTGTACTTCATTGTGTGTGTTGCCTGTTTGTTTGTACAGCACTTTGGTTGGCCTTGTCACTGTTTAAAGTTCTTTAAATAAAATGGTATGGTATATATATATATATATATACAGGTAGTCCCCGAATTACGAGCGCTCTGATCTGCGAGGTTCCAGACTTACGAGCTGCGAATTTTTGGAAAAAACGAAAAAAATACTGAGTTTTCATGTGTTTTTTCACTACAGTTAGCAAGTTAAGCATATAAACACACGTTTCCGATCATTTTTATGCACTCAAAAGTAGTTTTTAGATGAAAATAGAGTGTTTTTAGGTGCGCTGGCGAAATTTACGAGCGGACTTCCGGGTTGAATTTTTGGAAAAAACGAAAAAAATACTGAGTTTTCATGTGTTTTTTCACTACAGTTAGCAAGTTAAGCATATAAACACACGTTTCCGATCATTTTTATGCACTCAAAAGTAGTTTTTAGATGAAAATAGAGTGTTTTTAGGTGCGCTGGCGAAATTTACGAGCGGACTTCCGGGTTGAATTTTTGGAAAAAACGAAAAAAATACTGAGTTTTCATGTGTTTTTTCACTACAGTTAGCAAGTTAAGCATATAAACACACGTTTCCGATCATTTTTATGCACTCAAAAGTAGTTTTTAGATGAAAATAGAGTGTTTTTAGGTGCGCTGGCGAAATTTACGAGCGGACTTCCGGGTTTACGAGAGAAATGGCGGCCGTTCCAAATTACGAGATTTCCGGTTTACGAGCGCCTCCTTGTGACGGATCTCGCTCGTAAATCGGGGAATACCTGTATATATATATATATATATATATATATATATATATATATATATA
>JBBPBX010005371.1:9921-28658 GCA_038048925.1 Garcialebias charrua
GTGTACATAATCTCGTTTTCAACACATGTACTACATGCGGTGCAAATGACAATAAATTCTCTCTGACTCTGACTCTGATAGTTAATTAATGAGTTATTAAGCATGAATAACCATTGAGTACATAGGTTTTGGAACTCATTATTCTTTATGTATAAAGTGTTAATAAGTGTGTTAATTAATAGTGTATTAAGTGTGAATCATCCTTAATTAATGATGTTTTCAATGTTAATTAAATGTTTATTAATGCTTAAATAAGGCTAAATAATGTGTAGTTATTATAAAGTGTTACTGAATTTTGGAATTGGTTTAATTTCTTTTGGGTTGAGCAACAAAAAAGAAATTATTTGTTTATTGAAACAATATTGAAGTAAATTAAGCTTAATTGACTCTTATATGAATTAAACTTGGATACAACTTGGAAGTGCACTTTAAAACTTGATCTGTAACTAATTTGATCTGTACTGTTGATGTGGTCTTTGAATTGAAGTTATAATAATAATAATAATAAACTTTATTTGTATAGCACCTTCCTACAATGCCTTGCATTGACCAAGGTGCTTAACAGGACATTTGAATGATTCTTGAAAAATACCTGCTGGAATTATTTTATTTGTTTTTGTGAATGTTTAACTATGTGAATGTTTAACTATTTTTGATAACAGTTTAGTCCTGTGTATATAGTAATGCTAATTTTTGTTTTGTTTATGACCTTGTTTAGGTCAGGTTTTTTTCACCCCCTGTTCCCACCCAGGATGGCAAGCTACCGGATCACCGCAGCTGTGCGGTAGGACTTAAATTGCACCAAACTATTTGTTTTTTTCTGGACATATTACCCTGGATCAAGAAATACAAACTACCAGATTATTGATTGATGGACCTTTAATCATCCGGGATTCAAGAACTGATTTAAAATAGAAAAAAAATAACTCTTGGGTGTAATCAGGGTCTGTTTTGTTGTGTGTATTTTGTCTATTGGTTGTAATTAGGGTCTGTTTTGTTGTGTGTATTTTGTCTATTGGTTGTAATTAGGGTCTGTTTTGTTGTGTGTATTTTGTCTATTTTGTCTATTGGTTATACTCAAAGAAAATGATTATTATTACAAACAATATTATTATAAATACCTTCCTAAGTCTATACAATACAAACAACTTAAAACTTGCTTCTTGTCTGATGGTGTTTTATTCACACAACAGGCTCCTCAGCTGAACCTTTTCTGACTGCCTATTTACCATATCTGGCCGTGGTCAGGCGCCTAGCCTTAATGAGCGTTACACATCACCCAAAAATCCAGGAAGTGCTCAGTATGCTTGAGCGGGAAGACAGAGGAGATGGAAAACAGATTAAAGCCAACGTGAAGATACGAAAATGGAGCGGAAAAACGTAAAAAGACTTTAAAGGATAGTTGTACCTTATTAAAGTAGAGAAAAAAATGGTTGTTTTTATTGTCTAGTTCCCAGTATTAGAATATGAACATGAAAATCTTTTACCTTCAGGGCAGGGCCTAATGGTACATTTAGGCTGACTTGGGGGAGGGCCCCTTTACAAAGGTTTGCCTGGGGCCCCAAAATGTCTAAGTCTGCCACTGCTCATAAGGACTCTTCACTGCGACTCTCGCGGCTGCCATAGTTTCGTGTTCCTCGTGTTGTATATATATATGTATGTATATGTATATATGTGTATATATATATGTATGTATATGTGTATATATATGTATATATGTGTATATATATATATATATATATATATATGTATATATATATATATATATATATATTTTTTCTCTCTCTTTTGTTTTCTATTGTTTATTGTTTGATTGTTTATTGTTTAAGGAAATTCTACCATTACTGTTCATTGTTCTTTAGGTTTAGCAGGTCGCTTTCGTAAATGAGCCCATGAGGTTCAAAAGATTTACCTGACTAAATAAAGGTTGAATGAATGAATGAATGAATTGTACGTGAGGCTCACAGCCATTGGCTGAGCTGAGCTCATTACCATAGTTCTCTGCTCTGTGATTGGTTTCTTAAGAAGCTCCTTTATGATTGGCTGCTCGGGATGCAGGCGGGCACAAGTTCAATAAAACGGGACAGACGGTGTAGGTAGAGCATTTTCGCTAACGACGACAGACTCAAAATGAAAAGGAAACAAGCTACACTTTTTGAATGTTTTTATAAACCAGCTGAACCCGAAGCTACAGAGACAACATTAGAAGAACCTACCAGTTCGACGGCCGAAACCAGCCATAATGAGGTTGATATCTGCATTTCCCCAGGTAAGTGTTGGCTAGTACAAGTTAGCTGAAGCTAGCTCAAGCAGCAAGTAACTGCATGTTTTTATCGACCTTTTCTGATGCCAAACTCCAAAATGCGCATCAAGAAACCTTGATGGAAACACGGTTACTGTCCAGAATTTTACAGTAACATTTCATATAAATAAATATGTGAATATAAAAATGATTTGTTTGTGACAAAGTCTGTCACTCCAATAATCAACAAAATGCTATGCTTTTTACTCTGTTTTAAAACTCCTTGTTTCATTTTTAGATCCAAATTGGCCAGCCTTGTGGAGTGAAAGTCAGGCTCGGGAATTTAAAAACAGACATCCCTGGTTGGAATGGAGGAACAAAAAATTAGGTAAATATAAAAAAATATGGGAACCAATTTGTATATAAGGTTTAATTGATATATTTCCAACATTAACATATTATGACTTGATAATTTTAAAATAGTCTGATAATCATATCTTTCAAAAGTTTAGTACAGTATATTACATGAGAAATTATATATATATATGTGTGTGTGTGTGTGTGTGTGTGTGTGTGTGTGTGATCATTTCATTTTCACGTTTTAGTTGGTCATAATGCAAAAGTGTATGCAAGTAATAATGAAAGGTAATAATGAATGTAATTGTCGACACATGCTTACAGTCTAGTGAATCAGTAGATTCTAGTATTATTACTGGTATCAGGAAATATTAAAAAATATACAATTATGACAATTTTTATTTACTTCCTGCAGGATGTGCTGTTTGCAGTACCATAACGTCAACTGGTGTCCTGACTGAAAAGAGGGTCTCCATATCGGAGGAGTGGGCCTCCTTCAAGATCCAGTCATCAGGCTCAGGTTTGTTGTGCATTTATTAAAATGTAAGCATCACAGACATTTTGCAATGTTAAATATGCTTAAAATTCAAAATAAATTGTCAATTACATTGCACTACATTGCATTTTTGTCTCTAAATGTCCTGATTCATCTCAGTAATCTAGGTAGAAAAAGGAAAAATTAAGTTTTTGGTTTTTGTCTCTAAGCCCAGTATACCCACTACAAAAATGTAGACTACACCACTGGTCCAGGGTGTACCCCACCTCTGTGATGGCTGGACATTGGCGCCAGTGACCCGAAAAGGAAGAAGTGGGTAAAGATAATGGATGGGTGAATGAATGGATGGATGGATTTGCCAATCACCAGCTGCACACGTCTCCACACCTGGTGTCACCTGCGGTGAAGGAAGTAGCAGCATCTACTGTACATAAGCTGAAGCGAGCAGCGCGTTCAATTAAAATAGCCTTGTTCTATGCTTTTCCAAATAATTTAGCTCTAAAAATATATTTGTTCATCTGTATAATAACCTATCTCTAGAGTTTTTTTTAAAGGCTATTTGTTTTGTATGTTAACCATTTGGTGAAACAAGAAATATGTCTGATCAAAAGAAGAAGGGTTACATGTTTTGATCATTTTCGAAAGGGATTTAAAACATTTCTGTGAGTAGGCCTTTCTTCATGACTTAGCCACTTTTGTCTGGAGTAGAATTTCATTGAAAGATGATGTAGAAGTTGCACTGGCTTACTTCTACGAGGGTTTTCAAAACATAATCAACACACATACTCCATACCGTAAATATAGAATAAAGGTACGTAAAATCCTTGGTTTTCCCCTGAGATAGGAAATCTGCTTAAAGAAAGAGATACTGCCTGGGCTAAGGCCAGAAAATCAAAAACTGAACATGACTGGCTCAGTTTCCGGCAGCTTAGGAACAAATGCACAACCCTAATTAGAAATGCAAAATCAAATTACTACCTGGACGAATCCACCAAAAATCTAAATGATCCAAAAAGGTTTTGGCAAACAGTAAAATCAAATTCTGGTCAGACAACATCCACTGATTTACCCAGCTCCATCATGACCAGCACAGGTATTCTGTCAGACAAATTATCAATTCTGAACTGTTTTAATGAACACTTTATATCCTCTGGCTCCCTGTTTGAATCTACAGCATCCTGAAATGTTATCTGCTGACCAAACTGATGCAGATCCACCCCCAACTCCACACGTGCTGGACAAACAGGTCACAAATCGCTTTGTCTTATAATCAGTTTCTCCCACTGAGGTTCTAAATGCTCTAAAAACTCTTGACACACGCAAAGCAGCAGGACCTGACAACATAGAGCCACTTTTCCTAAAACTAGCTGCAGACTTCATTGCTGAACCACTTTCATATGTTTTCAATCTCAGTCTAAACACAAATACAATACCCAAAATCTGCCAGCTTTTGTTCTCCCTCTGCTAAAACTGGTTGATCCACTTAAGGTGTTTACTGCTTGATGGGGGAAACAGTTTGCTGGAACTCCTCTGACTGATGAAGCCCTCCGGGAGGGTGAAACGTTTCTATAAAAAAGAAACTGTCCAGATGACCTGACTGAGAATTGTTGGTTTTGGTACCTGGATTATTGAGCATGAACTTTCTTCCCTCTGCTAAAAGGGGGTGAACCAACTAATGTCAACAACTACAGACCAATTTCTAAATTATGCATTCTTGCTAAACTGTTCGAAAGACTTGTCTGTGATCAGCTAACTGATTTCTGTCAAATGTCAAATGTCATTTTGTACTGTTGGTGGAAGATTATTATTGTTTAATCTGATTAGAAAGAGTTAGTCATTTTGTACTGTTGGTGGAAGATTATTATTGTTTAATCTGATTGTTTGAAAAAAGGGGCAGATATAATAAGATTTATTCTTCTTTCTGCTACCTTTCATTTTTTTTATATTTTGTACATTATCATTTATGGGATTGTCTTGTATTGAGGGGCTTTTTGATAATTTTCAAGGCACACCTGACGATCACTCTCGGCACACTAGTGTGCCTAGGCACAGTGGTTAAAAAACACTGGTTTAAATGACGTAACGAGTCCAGATAGACTAATTTAGCTCAGATAAATTTATATATCTCCCACGCTAACAGAAACACTGTTTATTTTTGTTAAACTGTTATAATTTAGCACACATTGTGCAGCGTGACACGTGAAATGTCCGCCTGCCTGTTCACCTGGCTGTCCGCGCGTGCGTGCTGCGCGCATGTGTTCAAACAAAAGCTCAGTGGGAGATGTTTACATTATCAACGGGGGGTCAGCAAAAAAGCTGCACTCTGAAGGGTGAAGGCTGGTTTATACTTCTTGTTGCACGTCTTTTACCCCCCATTCAGTGAACGCAGCAATGATGTAATTGCGTGTGTGTCACCGACCGCATTGAGTGTTTATACTTCTAAAAGACGTGGGGATAATCCCTCCCTCTTCCCTCCCACTGCATACGTCACGCGCACTCCCACTGCATGTTTTATCAGGACAAACGGATTTAATATAATGATAGGCTCCATTACCTCGATTTGTGAGTCCGTTATCATGGGCATAGCCAGGATTTTATGAGGGGCGGTTTGTTTAAAGGAAACGTGGACCTTGAAATGGCAACACGCCTCGGTGGCTCACTGGAAACACGTAGGGTTACCGCTTCAAAGCTTTTCTCGACTCGGGTTCGAATCTCACCTGGTTGAACTTATTTTACATTTGTCTTTTATTGGATAAAAAAAAAGGAGTTTGTGTTAACCACAGGCATATTAACTCCTTTTTTTATCCAATAAAAGACAAACGTAAAATAAGTTCAACCAGGTGAGATTCGAACCCGAGTCGAGAAAAGCTTTGGAGCGGTAACCCTATGCCTTTCCAGTGAGCCACCGAGGTGTGTTGCTGTTCAAGGTCCATTTTTTCTTATGTCGGCTGTTGTAATGTTTGTAGTCGTCCCCCGGTGTTTAATGTATGTGTCTAGCCACTGCAAATACAGGTATAACAGAGGAACTGGATTGGTCCCGCCAGGATCCCCACTCCGGACCGCCTCGGCGAGTTGCTCTTCAAAACTATCCATGTCTGTCAAAGCAAAAACAAAAACCGGCTTCTAAAAGAGTAGCGGGTAGCGTGTAGCGGTGTCATACACCATATATGGACATCCAAACAAAAAACGCCCACAAACTTTGAACCAATTACACACTGCGAGCCACATCGTCCGCGTCTCGGAGTTCTGACTGGGGGCCATGTACAAGACAGCTGTCACCGGGGGATCGCAGCGGGAGTGCAGACAGAAGTTGCACAACTTTTTTTCACTTAACGGGGGGTAAAAGATGTGCGACAAGAAGTATAAACCAGCCTTGAGTTCAGAAACCTTCGGATTCAAAGAGGGGGGCTACTGGTGTCGTGTAAACGATGAGTAGAACCGCAGAGAGAAAGGAGCGGTTTCACTCAAAATATGCGCCGTGTAAACAGCCCCTTACATAATGTTTCCTAACAACACCCCCCACCCCCACACACCACAGTGTACCCCAGGAAGCATGGTTGAAAGCCTTCTCCAAGTCCACAAAACACATGTAGACTGGATAGGTAAACTCCCATAACCCCTCAAGAGACCTAGTGACGGTAAAGAGCTGATCCAGTATTCCATGGCCAGGACAGAACTTGTATTGTTCCTCCTGGATCTGAGGTTCAACCAACGATCGGACTTGCTTCCCCTGAATAGGCCTTACCAGGGAGGCTAAAGGTTTAGTTATACTCGCGCTTTGATCCGCAGGCTGGAGCGCGCGCACTGAGCCGTGTGGCAAAATGCGTTTACAGTTTCACCGCTGTGTTTATGGTTGATGCACGGCGGCACATGGCAAAGTGCTGTTCTTTTACGGACCAGCAGGAGGCAGTACCCTCTAAAACCTGTGCATACGTTGCAAGAAAGGTGTAGAAGAAGAAATCTACCGTAGAAGAAGAACTGTTTGAAATCACACAACAAAAACAAATGGCTTTCCGCTTGCGTGCTGAACTGTTGTCTTTATTTGCAGTTTTAATGCATGGAGTCAGCGGAGGAGAAAGCGATCACGTGACTTTTGGCAAAAAAACAAAAGAAAAGTCCGACTCCAGATCAGGAATGAAGGAGAATTTAATACATTTGTGTCACAAAACATTCCTCCATGCGTCGCGACGCCGTCTCCACGACCACAACGGCGCAGACAGCTGCAGGCTCTGGCGTGAAGAGCGTGAAGGCTGTCGAGCGGTCCCCACCAGACCTGTCAATCAAATCAGTAGCGCCCACGGCGTGCGCACTAGGCTTGTAGAGTTTCAAAATTTTTGAGGTGCGTGACACTCGCCAAACCGACGCGCGGGGCCTACGCGCAGGGGCGGGAACTGCGATATTGCGTCACTTTTGGCGCGCGTACCCTCGCGCGCTGTGTGACACGTCGAGTATAAATCTAGCTTAAGGAGAGTGATGCCCGTATAATTGGAACACACCCTCCGGTGCCCCTTTTTGAAGAGAGGAACCACCACAAAACTGACTGGACACCCCAGTCTGCCCATCAGTGGCACTACCCCTGATGTCCACAGGATGTAAATGATACATTTACTGTACTTCTTTAATTGGACATTCATTTAAATTTTTTTTTTATTTAATGGCACATTTATTTATTTCATGGTACATTTTTTTATTTATTAGACATTCTCTTTTATTTCACAACATATTTAATTTATTTAATTTTGTCATTATTAATCCTCCATATATCTGAGACACTGTGGCCATGGCTACACAAAGCATTGATCATTACAAAACTTGTGTTTTACTTGTATACTGTATTTTGGCCACTACAACGTGTGGATGGTTTTGAGGCATTACTCTTACTGTTAAATGCAGCCATTTTCTCGAACCTGCTTGTTGTAGAGCTGCACTGAAGCAAAGAAGTGTCCGATTTTTGTTGCTGAGCAACTTCTCAGGAACAGATACAGCGAGAGTTGCCATTGTTGGAAACAAGAATGAATGCAGTCAAGCACAAAGAAGTCCTCTGCAGTAAAGGTTTTAGAGTACAGGAACTCAAGACAGACCTAACTGTTTCTCTATCAGCACAAGAGAGACTGGATGTAGCAAGTAGTAAATCACAAAAGACAACTGACGACAGAGACCATTGTCCATATAATCTGATGAAGATAAATAAGGAATAATTGCTTAACTCCAGCTACGAGCTAAACTGAAGTATAAAGTATGATGTTTGTTTGTCCATCTAAATAGTATGAAAAGGCTGTAAATACTGTATTTTCCGGTGTTTAGGTTGCACCTTTTTATAGTTTTTTCAAGGCATGCAACCTATACACCGGTGCAACCTATATATGGCTTGTTATCACTTTCGGCGAAACAAATGTTTAAATCCAGCTCATTTCACAATTACGTTCATTTATTAAGGAAAAGTTCAGCTCAGACACATATTTGCTATAATTTTATCAAACAAATAATTGTTTTTAAGTGTTAATTTTCTTAAAAGCCTTGCTGTGCGCTCCTGTGGCAGACATTTGCAGCAGAGCTAAACGTAGGTGCGACCTATACACCGGTGCAACCTATCTAGGGATTTTTCCAATCTATTGGTGATAATTGGACAATGCGACCTATACACCAGAAAATACAGTACACAAGTAAAAGACCTTAAAGGAATGCATGTCAATTGCTGCATTTCATGTCAGAGTTAGATTAACTTATGTTGAGAAATAACAGCATTTTAACCATGTTGGTCAAACGTTGAAAATAATGTGCAATCTCTTGAGAAATTTGCCAGGCATCACATGACATGGTAGAGCTTGGAGTATGACTTTAGAATGAGAATTTTACAATTTTGTAAAATAACCCAGTTATAGCCTACTAATTTAAAACTTTGAAAATAAAGATTCAAGACTACTCTCTATTAGCAAAATATAGCAGGGACCACTTTTTGGAATTAACTTTTTTGTTCAACCCAATTCAAGATGACCACTATAACCAGCTGACCTTAGCAAACAAAACACGAAACTGGCTATAAAACAGCCTTTTTCAAAGATATTGGCAACATTTGGTGTGGTAGTCATTTAGAACACATACTCTGAGTCTCACATTGTTGGACGACATTGTGCTTATCTGTATTTACAGTTTGTCCAAGAATGCCACAACTTCATTATTTCTCAACATGAGATAATCTGAGTTTAAAACTTGGGCATAAAAGTTGGTGAGTGACATTCATCTATTGCTCTGCTTGCCATGCTTAAAGAGGGCTTCTCAAAGTCAAAGTCAAAGTCAACTTTATTGTCAGAACTGCAATATGTACAGGACATACACAGGACCGAAATTGCATTTCTCTCAGTCCCTCGGTGCAACAGTAACCATCTAAACACTAAACACTAAAACATTTAATACACATAAGCATAAAATAGTAAAAAAGTGTAACACTGTCCTGAGTTTTTTCATAATAGTATAAAAGTATGAAAATTAACACCAACACTGAAACACCAAACACCCCTAAAACACCAAACACCCAATGAACATAAGCATAAAATGAAATAATAAAAGTGTAATACTGTCCTGAGTTTTTGCATAGTAGTATAAAAAGTATAAAAAGTATATCTAATAAACTGAAGGTTCTAGCATTGACATTTGCAAAGAGTGGCACAGCAGCATATAAGTTAATGTACACAGTATATGTATGAGGTAGTTGATGTTGGTATAGAGGCAAAGTGGCATATGCAGTGAGGCACATAAGGCACATTTGGCATCCTTAGATAAGGCTAGTCAGAGAATGCTGTATATGTATCTGCAGTAGTGTAGATAAAAGTAGTGTAAATGTAAACAGTAGTAATAAATGTAAAGCAGTAGTAATAGATGTAAACAGTATTAATAAATCAAAAAGGCGTTCAATTCAGGATCAACTGGACTTTATTTGTAACAGAAAACGTTTCGACTTCTGTCCAGAAGTCTTTTTCAATTCTGAATGGAAGCTGTGAGAACGAGAAGTTTTATACAGGCTTACAAGTCAATAACACATACATGTAAATTGACAGATCACACCTTAACAGTAGGGAGTCCCTTGAAGTCTCTGACAGAAAACACAACTAATCACAGCTGAGGTAACACATACATGTAAATTGACAGAACACACCTTAACAGTAGGGAGTTCCCTTGAAGTCTCTGACAGAAAACACAACAACTGTATGTAAATTGACAAACAACACCTCACAGCCCAACAACAGAGGCTTCTCAACAAACTTTGTTAGTCTAATTCACAGACAAGACACCTCTGCTCCCATCCGGTGTAAGACGTTTGTGAATCAGCCCCAAAACTGAGTTGTAAGTTTTGGAAAGTTGAAATCTCAGACCTCCTCCTCTGTTAAGAGAAGGTTTTTCTCTCTTAACATACAAAGCTTCCTTAACACCCCTCTCAAACCATCTGTGTTCTCGGTCCAAAATTTGCACATTTTCATCCTCAAATGAGTGTCCCTTGTCCGTGAGGTGAAGGTGAACAGCTGAGTTTTGTCCAGAGGTGGTGGCTCTCCTGTGTTGGGACATTCGTTTGTGAAGAGGCTGCTTCGTTTCTCCAATGTAACGGTCTGAGCAGACCTCGCTGCACTGGACTGCATACACCACACCACTCTGTTTGTGTGTGGGGGTTCTGTCCTTCGGGTGGACCAGCCTCTGTCTGAGAGTTCTGCTGGGTTTGAAATGTACTGGGATGTTGTGTTTGTTGAAAATCCTTCTGAAATTCTCTGAGACTCCAGCAACATAAGGAATGACAATGTTTTTCCGTCTGTTAGCATTTTTCTGTTGATTATTGTGTTTAGCAGATTTTCTCGCTGACTTGACAAAAGCCCAGTTGGGATATCCACATGTTTGCAGCGATTTGTTGATGTGTTTCTGTTCCTTTTCCTTCCCTTCTGTCCTTGTGGGGATGTGTTCTGCCCGATGCTGTAAGGTTCTGATAACAGAAAGTTTGTGCTCCAGTGGATGGTGAGAGTCAAACAGAAGATACTGGTCTGTGTGGGTTGGTTTTCTGTAAACTTCAATGTTGAGACTGTCCTCTCCCTCCATATGCACCAAACAGTCCAAAAAAGGCAGCTTGTTATCGTTAGCATCCTCTCTGGTGAACTTGATGTTGTTATCAACTGAGTTAATGTGTCTGGTGAAAGCTTCCACCTCCCTGGCTTGGATTTTGACCCAGGTGTCATCCACATAACGGAACCAATGGCTTGGAGTTGTCCCCTCATAGGAGTTAAGGGCTCTCTGTTCCACTTCCTCCATGTAGAGGTTTGCAACAATGGGTGACACTGGAGATCCCATGGCACAGCCGTGCTTCTGTCTATAAAAACTGTCATTGAACTTGAAATAAGTGGTGGAGAGGCAGAGATCCAGCAAGGTGCAGATGTGGTCTGGGGTTAAGTTGGTCCTTTTGTCCAAATCCTTGTCCTGTAGAAGTCGTTTTTTGACGGTTTCTACTGCTTCAGAAATGGGTATGCATGTGAACAGAGAAGTCACATCATACGATACAAGAGTTTCTCCCGGGGTTAGCTTCAAATGTTGAACTTTGTTGGAAAAATCAATGGAGTTCTTTATATGATGAGGTGTGTTTCCAACCAGAGGAGCTAAAATACCAGCCAGATGTTTAGCAACATTGTATGTCACTGAGTTCATGCTGCTCACGATGGGTCTGAGAGGTGTATCTTCTTTGTGTATTTTTGGAAGTCCGTACAGACAGGGAGTGGCCTCACCCGGGTATAATCTGTAATACAATGATCGATTGATTGTTTTCTCCTTTTCAAGTTTTTGCAGATAATCAGTGACTTTCTTTTTAAAGGTGTTAGTTGGATCCCTCTTCAGGTGCTCATAGGTGTTCCTGTCACTCAGTAGTGTGGTTATTTTCTCCTGAGTGAGAACAGGAACACCAGGAACACCTGAGTGCCGACTATCTTCTCAGCTGCTTTCACGATGCGCTGGAGGCTCTTGCGGCAGGATGCAGTGCATGCACCAAACCACACAGTGATGCAGCTGGTCAGGACACTCTCTCCTCAGTCAAGCAATGATGGAGTACGAGAGCCACGTGAGTCAGTCTGGCCCAGGTACCGCGATGAAGGTGAAACAGGGTAAAAATGAAGCCCCACACTTGTATTACCATCGCCTCCTTCGGGCATTTTATGGGTCGCGTGATGAACCAGGGATGGAGGAGGACCTGTACTTTAAAACAGTATTTATCCGGAACTTCCACCCCTCAATCAACGGTCAACTCTGTATCCTTGTGGACCCAAATATGCCAATACTCAGGTTGCGAGAACTGGTTTCCAGAGCTTTCTATAGTGGTAAGTAAGTAAGTAAGTAAGTAAGTAAAGTTTATTTATATAGCACTTTTCATAGATAAAATCACAAAGTGCTGTACAACATATAAATAAAAGATTAAAATAGACAAAAGAATTACTGTAGTAAAAGCTGATTAATCAAAACAATAAGAACAGCTAATAAAAACAAGAACAATTGATAAAAACACTAAATAAAAACATTTATCTAAAAGCTTGTCTGAATAAAAGTGTCTTGAGCTGGGTTTTAAAGGAATCAATAGAGGCGGTCACACGAAGAGACAGGGGCAGGGCATTCCACAGCCGGGGGGCTACGGCCTGAAAGGAAAGGTCACCCCGGGTTTTAAACCGGGTCTTAGGGACCTTTAGAAGGTTCAATGCTGAAGAACGAAGGGTGCGGGCTGGAGAATAAGGGATCAGCATTTCTGTGATGTACTGGGGGGCCTGTCCATTTAATGCTCTAAAAGTTAATACCAAGATTTTAAAATGAATTCTAAATTCAACAGGGAGCCAATGTAGATCATATAAAACTGGTGTGATGTGAGACCTTCTATTGGTTCCTGTTAAAAGCCTCGCAGCAGCGTTCTGGACCAACTGGACACGAGCGACAGCAGACTTATTAAAACAAGTAAAAAGGGAATTGCAGTAATCTAAACGAGAAGAGATAAAAACATGAATAATCATCTCCAGGTCAGATTTGGATAATAATGCCCTCAGTTTAGAAATGTTCCTCAGATGATAAAAGCAGTTTCTGACCAGAAGCTTTGAATGTTTGTCCAAAGACATAGACTGGTCAAACCGGACACCAAGGTTTCTGAGGCTCGGCTGAGAAGAGGAGCCCAGAGAACCGAGATGCTGTTTGATCCGAGGAACTTTCTGTTCAGGGGCAATGATCTAGCCTGGTTAAAACCAGACCCTTGTACTTCACTTCGCTTTGTACTGGGTCTGGGACTTGTCTCATAGACAAGGATATCTCCGGTAGATTTTTGACCGGACCAATCAGAGAGCAGAAGGCGGAGTTTTGAACGACGTCGACTGACGTCGTCAGTTAAAATGGCTGCCGCCACGAAGGAATTTTCAAGAAAACAAGGTAAAAAACTATTATTTCTTTGCTGAGAAAAATATATTTCTTAGCTGACGTTATATCAGAAGTGTTCCTGAGCAATCAGAGAACAGAAGGCGGAGTTTTGAACGACGTCGACTGACGTCGTCAGTTAAAATGGCTGCCGCCACGAAGGAATTTTCAAGAAAACAAGGTAAAAAACTATTATTTCTTTGCTGAGAAAAAATATATTTTTTAGCTGACGTTATATCAGAAGGGTTCCTGAGCTTAACAGTTCCTAAATCAATTCACGAAATGGTCAAATCTGCTGGATTTAAATAGTTTCGGTTTGACATTTTCCAAACAGCCTCGGGTGCGCTACGAAAATAAATGATAAAAAATCGAATTTTATCTCAAATGTTTAATCTAGGCCAACAGTCAGTAAAGTAGAGCCATATAATTACACACTGGTAGCAGAAAAAAATATCCACCGAGTGGTTTCTGAGCTATTTATCTGAATAGCCTGGCCTCGCCAGGCTAAACTAACAAAACTCCGCCTTCTGTTCTCTGATTGGTCCATTCAAAAATCTATCGGAGAAATCGTTTGTCTATGAGAGAAGCCCCAGACCCTAGTACAAAGCGAAGTGAAGTACAAGGGTCTGGTTTTAACCAGAATAGCAATGATCAGGTAAACCTATGAAAGACAAGCAGCCTGATCCTTGTGCTGTTTTGGAAGTTGGTTCAAACTCTAGTTCCTTGGAACTCGAAGGTTCCACAAGGGCTACAACCTGGAGTGCTACTGACCCTGTGATACGTTCCAAACAGGGCTACCAAAGGCCAACCAAAAGATGACCTAGTCTGCGAAATGAACGACAAAGATACTACATGCCTCCTCGGAGAGACGGATGGTCACCTGACCGAGGAACCCAGAGAAACAGGCAGTCACCTGATTGAACCTCTCGAAGGGTAAGGTGATCACATGATTGAAATAGTCAAGATTACTCCTACGGCGGTCGTGACTACAGATCACAGGACCGTCTTAGACATGAGGACAGATCACTGTTGCCTCCCAACCAGAGAGGATCTGTAAAAGCTTCAAAGTCCAAATGGGACCAGAACATGAAGAAAGAGAAGAAAAGTAAGTCTTCTTCTCATACTCAACAAGATATCGATGACATCAAACGCTTACTGAAATCTGCAAAAACGGATGAAAATGGGGAAAAGAATGTTCTTTCGATCACCATGTTGGGGGAGGACCCAGGTCCTCCCACAGGTGCTATAGCTAACTCTTCCCCACCCATCAGGACAACGAACAAGGAAGCTCCACATGCACACCCACCACCAAAAATTGTGAACTCGAACCAGTCGAGTGCAGTTATGGTCGTAGTGAAGGATCTAGAGGACCAGTACTCAGCTGAGGAAGATCCTGCGATCCAAGTTGAACCCCAGGTCCTGCAGTTTCTTAGTCATCTCACCAAAAAAGGTGCGGCACAGAAGTTCTACGCACCTCTGAATCTAGAAGATGTGATGGTGCATGATGCACTTCTTGACACGGGCTCGGACGTGACACTCATGTCCGCCAATCTTTTTGAATCCTTGCGTAACGCTACAGTTGTTGCGAACAAAGAATTGAAAGTTAAATCTTGCAACATGAACGTACAGTCATACTCTTCAGCTAACACAATCTTGTCCTCAGTGGCACTAATACAGATCTCCATTGGTCAAATGACCCTGGTACACCCTGTGTACATCTCAGACCTTAAATCGATCCCTCTTCTTATTGGAAACGATTTTCTTGACAGGCTGATGCCTTTAATCTGTTTTCAAACCCTGAAGATGTGGGCACAGGTACAAACACCCCTGCCAATTTCATTGCCTCAGCAGTTTTATCTATGTTATGATGTGCTGGAAACCACAGAGAACGTGGATGCAAACCAAACTGAGTCCAAAGACCAGACAGGTGATGATCAGCTAAAAGATGCTTCCTCCGAGACTGTGGTAACAAACACCCAGCCAAAAAAACAGTTGGAACAATTCCTACCTGAAAACAAGGTTCTTTGTCCTCTGGACCCACCAGCAGATGGTGAGTCCATGACACTTTTTTCAAACATGACCTTTGACCTCAACATCATAGGTCCAATAAAAAGCACAGATAAAGCACAAAATGGTTCCATGACCGTGAACACAGCATCTGAAGATGCTGAACCAAAACACAGTGTTGTGTCCATCGCTCCTGCATTATCTGATGAAGATCTTATCAACTTTCAATCACTTGATCCTGCAATCAACAAAATTATCCTTTGTCTTTCTGACCCAGTCACAAACGAACTGACTGCATCAGACTTGGACAACATTCCAGAGTTAAATGATCTCTACAAAGTTTGTTCCTCACTTAGTCAAGGGCATCCTAATGTATGTTTCCGATGCAACCACTTCACCTGTGTTCGTGGTTTCACGCAAATACAGGGGGGTGAGAATGGAAAATGCCTTCTCTCTTCTAGACACAAAGGTGTCAAAGCAACACTCATCGTTCTAAGGGCCAGTTTACACGGCGCGTATTTTGAGTGTAACCGCTACTTTCTCTTTGCGACTTTGCTTATTGCCTACACGACGCTGCTGGCCCCCCTCGATGACACCGATAGTTTTCTGACCCTGCTCTCAAGGTGGAACTTTTTCGCAGACCCCCCGCTGATAATGTAAACATCTCCCGTGGAGCTTTT
The DNA here is from genome assembly GCA_038048925.1 of Garcialebias charrua. Lineage (NCBI taxonomy): Eukaryota > Metazoa > Chordata > Actinopteri > Cyprinodontiformes > Rivulidae > Garcialebias > Garcialebias charrua. Next base: position 26,114 of record JBBPBX010005371.1, read on the forward strand.
GTGTCAACCACATGCGCGCAGCCCGCATGCGCGTGGACAGTCTGACATTTCACGTGTCACGTTGCAAAATACAACAGTTTAACAATAATAAACAGTATTTATGTTGGCGTGGGAGATGTAAATTTATCTGAACTACAGTATCTATCTGGACTCGTTACATTTTTTAAACAGTGCGTAACGTGCTGTGAAAATGAAGACACCAGGTTTATTTTTTATTTTTTTATTTATTCAGCACCAAAGTTTAAACACAAACACTGAGAATTAAACTGAACACACTATTAAAACACGTGAACTGAACTGTAACTACGACTCTTGCTGTGTGTTCATCTGGACCCATCAGAACCGCCGAACCGTCTGCCTGCTGGAACGACAGCTTCTCCACCTGGCAGAAATAAATAAATAAATAAATAAAAACTCAGTTGTTGTGTGATCAAAGTAAACACAAGCAAACATTATATTAAGAACGTTGATTTACCTGCTGTAAGTCAGCTGTATCACGGAGTAAAGTCCGGTTCTGGTCCACAGTCCACTCAGCGGTTCTGGTTCTGGTCCACAGTCTCAGCGTCTAGTGTGCAGCTTGTTAGATGAAGCGGGTCCCACTGACTCAAATCTGTTGACTCTTGTCCAAATTCCAGCTTTAACTTGTTGTTAACTTGTTGACAACAACTTGTAGTTAGCTGATTTTAGCCAGAGAGGAAAACAAGACGAGGCAGCTGGTCTGTTTACCTCAGGCAGCGCATGCGTAGTAGTGAAGGTTCCAAAAATCACAGCGCCATCTAAAGGCCCAGCATGGTAACTACAGTGAAATCATGAGGACGGGGGGTTGGAGGGGGAGAGAGTCGTATCCACAGAATTCGACAGTGTCAACGCAAAACTTTTCACCTAATTAACATACCCAAAACATCCGTTTCCCCCACACAGTGTCCGTGTAAACAGGGCCTAAAACAGGTCGCCTACTGGCCTGGAATGCATAAAGACGTCACTGACTACATCAAAGCATGTTCAAAATGCTGTCAATCTTTATTTTTTTATTTTTTTGTTTCCTCTCACCTCACAGCCATCCTCTTCACACCAATATGATAATTTCTTTAATAGAAAGGAAGGAAAAGACCGAAAGTAAGACCACAAAACAAATATCCACAAAAAGAGCACAAGGCAAACACACCCAACCGTCGTCTGCAATCCATCAAAGTACATGACAGAACACAGCAAAAAAACACGTATGCATAAAAGACACATAATATCCATGACTTTACAGTAGATTATTATAAATATATACATATACATGTATGTATGTATGTATATATATATATATATATATATATATATATATATATATATTATATATATATATATATATATATATATATATATATATATATATATTATATATAATATATATAATATATATATATAATATTTTTATATATATATACAATATATATATATATATATATATACATCTATATACACATACATATTCAGTCATATACCCATCTACATATCTACATATGATACCTACGTGTGTATCCCTGCATCTATTAGTGTGTGGTTGTAAGCATGTATAAATGAATAAGGCTTCTCTAATAGAACATTCAATAGTGATTGTGAAACATCAGAGATCCGCCCCCCAAGACCCGACGCAGACAAAGGGGGGTACCAGAGCCCAATACCCTAAGAAGGACCCCGAGCTCAGAGCCCCCAGGGCCACCCGAACAGGACGAACCACTCACCCACCCCCCAGATCCGACCATAGGGGAGAACCGGGAGGGCCCTACCAGTGACCACACACAATGACCCCCAGGGGCCAACAGTGACAAACTCATAGGACCCCACCAGAGCCCGCTGCACTGATGTAGCCCCAGGCCCAGGCCCAGGCGCCAAGGCTCGGGCATCAGGGACGCCCACCCCTCAGGCCCAGACCCGATAGGACCAGAGGACCCCAGCCCCACCAGGTAGCCACCAGGTCGAGCCGACATACGCCCAAGTGCCCAACCCCGATGCTGAGGACCCCAAGCACGCCGATAGGCAAGGGCATACCCCACCAGGGGGCCACGTGGCAGGAGCATGACACCAAGTAGCCTCAGATGTATCAAAGAGGGGGCACCCTAAGTCCCGGCCTGACAAATAGACATTCATACACAGATACAATCACACAAGCCCACCCTCATCCTCACCATCAGTCTCTCAAAGACATATAATAACGACACATTCCATTCATAATCCCGATATGCACTCTATACCCCCCAGGTCCAAGACATGTACCTGCCCCCTACATGGGGCAGTCCACACCCAAACCCAGGAGATAGGCCCATTCATTCTGGAGTGGGGAGGAGCCGACATCCAAGATCCGGCCCAACCCACGCTCAGCTGTCAGGACAGGACACCCCAGGCCAAGCAGCCCCAGGGAGAGCGCCGTGCCAGCCCCACCCACGGCAAACCCCCAGGCCCGAACCCCCCCATAGCCCAGGTCAACACCCGATGGTCTGCCACTTTTCCAGACCTCACCCCCAGAATGGCCGTCAGGGAGCAAAGGGGTTCAACA
>JBBPBX010005371.1:53195-72390 GCA_038048925.1 Garcialebias charrua
TCTACACACACGAAAAGCGCTGGAATCCCCCGACTCCACTGCTGTGGGATGCCGGTGGCAATGAGGAAACGCCGCGCAGACGCGTTGGCTAAATCCATCGAGAAGGCAGTGGCGCTGAAGGCCGCACGTCTCACGAAGCTGCTCGCTCCTGAGCTAGAGCTCGAGAACGTGGACCTGGAATGCAACGGTTAAATCGGGGATGAGAACGTGTCAGACTCCTCGGTTCCCGTCGAGGACTCAACGCCCAAATTGTCTGACCAAGACGCAGAGTACGGTTGCAGAGGAGAAAATTTGGTTTCTTCTCAGAATCTGGCACAAATTCTACCGGAACCGGACATGTCAGTCCCTGCTCTTTTCGACCTGTGCCATAGGGCGGCGGACGCCATGCAGGTCGCATGGCTAGACCTCACGCCTCGCCAACAGGTTACGAGAATGACGGGAAACTACTTCTATGCGAAGCACCAACCGACAACGTCGCAAAAAATGCCCATTTTCCCGGACTTCCTCATGGAGCTCACACGCTCCTGGGCGGAGCACAGAGCTCCCATGACGTTGCCACTATCCCGACTCCTGGATGTCACAGGAATGGAGGCAGCAGGTCTCACCAGCGCATCCCCGATAGAGGAGACCCTGGCGGCTAATTTAGCCCCCGTAGCTACGGGGGCAAAGCCAGCGCTGCCCAGCAGAGCCTATTGTACTTCTGAGAAACAGCTCGAGAAATGCTACAAGGCTCAGGACCTCGCGGCTTGCGCGATGAACGCATCAACCATGATGCAGGCGTACCTGGCAGAAAAGCTACAGGAACTCCAAGCAACGACAAACGAACAAGCCGTAACGGAGGCCATGGAGGAGGCCCACAGTGCCTCTGACTTCGTACTCCGCATGATAGGGACAATAGCCATCACGTAAGGCAGAGCAATGGCGGAAATGGTTGTCGTCCAATGCCATCTTTGGCTGACTTTATCAGACCTCCCGGAAAACCAGAATTCCCCCTTCCTCTAGCACCCGATTGAGCCGACGGGACTCTTCGGGGGAGCCCTGGAATGCATCCAGGCCAGGTTGGAACAAAGACGCAAACAGGCGGAAGCCCTCCGCGAGGGCCTGCCGAGGAAAATATTTGCACCCCCAAAGGAAGACGTGCATGGCCTCCCAAGGAAGAGACCTACTGGTGAAAGTGAGACTTTCCGGTATCGGCCAAGGGCCTCTTCACTGACCCCGTGTGGAAAGCAAATTTGGACCTGATGAAATGGGACAAATTAATAATTTTACAGGTTTTTCCGCCCACGCGGTACGGGAACCTGACCTTTTGAGCCCGTCTCCACTTGTAAAACACTACAAGGAGCTGGTGACATGTGTACGCACACTAAACACGACTAGCCTACTGTATGTGTAATCAAAACAAACACTGTTTCATGCATGTACGAAAATAAAAGTACCAAAGCACAAACTGTCCTGGTTCTTGACTCGAGTCCAACTTTCATAAAGCACAAACCACGTGCTCAAACTATGAACCGCAACAAGATACACGAGCTCTGCCTGAGACAGTCAGATCTCACGATATCTTCTGTTAGACTGACCGGCTGCTCGAGAAAGCGCGAGAAGGGTCAAAGGCCACCCCTCTTGCACTCAAACATGATGAGCAGCAGTTGGACATGCCCTCCAGGCTCATGGCGCACACGCAGGCCTGGAAGGCGTGTCTGCCAAACAACTGGGTCATGACGACTTTATGTCGTGGGCTCAAGCTACAGTTCAGCAGGAGACCGCCCCCCTTCACAGGGGTACTGCAATCAAACATTAACCATGCACGCGCACACGTGCTGAGGAAGGAGGTATTGACAATGCTGCAGAAGGGAGTAATAAGTTTGGTCCAGAAACGCAAACTACGCTCCGGCCACTACAGCAAGTACTTCCTGGTACCCAAAAAGGACCATTCCCTGAGACCGATCCTGGATCTCAGGACTATGAACAAGATAATAAAGACCTTTAAGTTCAAGATGCTTACACTGCGGCAGGTTCTCCAGTCTGTGAGACCAGGAGACTACGCTTTTTTTTTTTTTCACTTCTGGCACTCGACGGAGTAGCAGCTTCCCTCCTTCCTTCCTGAGTTTTCCTCTCCCTGCTTTGCCACTTTGTCTTGTATGCAGTTTTTTTCAGTGCTTGCTCGAACATAAATTTACGATGGATCTTGTTTCGTGGACTGTTAACTCTATTGATAAGATTTTTTCAATGAAGCGTTCCGGTCCTGGGGAACCGTCGTGCCATTTGCAGTCGCATCCTACAGGTTATATCATCGATTCCTGGGGCGAGTGGAAGATGTTATGCCTGGACGTGCTTTCTGTCGAGGATGTCGAGGATATATTCATAATTGGAATTATGATAGTAGGGTCTCTGCTTTTTGGCTTGTGTGGAGTTCTCTTCTATCGGAAAATGAGGAAGACTTCCGAGGCGATCAACGCATTGTCAAAGCTCCCTTCTCAAACAGAGAGGGTTATCCGAGCTGTGACATCAATGAATCAGCTGTTGTATGAGCTGAACCGCAAAGTGGAGGCGGACACTGATGACCGCAGACAACCGGAAAGGTTCGGGACTCGTGTGCAGCACCCAGGAGGGTCACATCTGGAGGTTGATTCATAGTTCAGGTCGATGGAAAGTTCCCATAATTTGGAGTGTATTGGATTCCAAACAGGAACCTGGACTTCAAGGCTACAGAAAGAACACTGTGAGCCTGCCCTAAAGATAACACACACTAATCTAATCAGACTCCCTGACAGCCGGGCAGGCTGTCTGCAAAATCTCCAGAGTTGAGCAACTGAAGAAAATGAAGCTTCTGTTGCACTCCAACCCTCCCTCCCCAGAGAACTGTACTATGTCTTCTGAGACAGATAAGGCTGGCTGATCACGTCATCATCAGAACTCTGGCTACATCATCAGAACTCTGGCTAATTTGAAATGGAGCGCATGGACTGTCTCACTGCTTCGTCCTCAAATGCAAATGTGATTTGTCTTAAATGTGCTGCTGGTAGGTTTTTTTGACTGTATCATAGAGTGTCCTGTAAGACAAAATGTGATAGAATCTTTTTTGAATACCATTGTTTACCCTACTGTAACCTTCCTTTTTTCCATATCGGTTTGTGGCGACGCAGATTAATTTCTGTTGCGGCTACGTGTACACGTCCCCCTCTCAATGACGGTGTTTACGTCAATTGCAATATTTTGTGCTTCGGTGCAATGACGATGCCAATAAAGATATATTCTATTCTATTCTATTCTATTCTATTCTAATCTATGTACAATGGATCTGAAAGATGCCTATTTCCATGTAGGCGTGTGGAGGAAACACAGAAAATCCCTCCGTTTTGCTTTCGAGTGAAAAGCTTATGAATTCAAATCTTTACCCTTCGGTTTAAAGACGGCTCCTCGTACATTCACTAAATGTCTGGATGCAACCCTGACCCCCCTCAGGAATCAAGGTCTCAGGGTTATGAACTACCTGGATGACCTCCTGATTCTGGTTGGAAGCAGAACACAGGCCCAGTCACACTCCTACAGGGTAATCTTTCACCTGGAGTCGCTCTGTTTTGTCATTAACCTACAAAAGAGTAACCTAACGCCATCACGGGTTACCGTATTTCTGGGAGTACAGATCGACACCGTCCGGTACAGAGCATGGCTCTAAAAAAAAAAGTTTCCTTGATTCGCCATTGCCTAAAAAAATTTAAACTTGATCAGCGGGTTCCCATGAAAACGTGTCAACGCCTTTTAGGCCTCTTGGCGGCAGCCATACCCTGTGTGCCATACGCATTTCTAAAAATGCGGGCCCTACAAGTATGACTAAACCAACAGACAAAATCCGCCCTGCTTGGTCGAGCAAGAAAGGTTAGAATAGGTTCAGAGTGCCTGAGAGCCCTGGAACCTTGGAGAGACTTGTCTATCTTCACAGAAGGGGTCCCGCTAAGTAGGGTGTCATCTCGTGTGGTTATCACGACGGACGCCTCAAAAACCGGATGGGTGTGATCTGCAGAAATCAGAACGCCTGTGGACTTTGGAATGAACAGGAAGCGAGATTACATATCAACTTCCAGGAATTGTTGGCCATTTTCCTGTCAGTAAAACACTTCTTTGGAAAAGGTCTGATTGCAGGGCAGCATGTCCTGGTGAAATCAGATAACAGGACCACAGTGTCCTTCATCAACAGAGAGGGAGGGACAAGGTCCCGAGCCCTCCTCGGACTGACGCATAAGATGCTCACATGGTGTGCTCCAAGAATCTTGTCACTCAGGGCCACTCATGTTCCCGGTGAACTAAATTATTGAGCGGATGCCCTCTCGAGAGGGCCTCTCTTGGCGTTAGAATGGAGCCTGAATCCATGGGTTGTGGAGCAGGTCTGGTCATGATTTGGGAGAGCTTCAATGGACTTGTTCGCTTGCAAAGCTAACTCGCAGTGTGACCTTTTCTTCTCTTTGAAGGAAGCAGATGCACCATTGGGAACGGACGCTCTGGCACATGACTGGCCAGCAGGGGTGCTGTACTATGCTTTTCCACCGGTCACTCTGATCGAGGTGACACTGGAACGCGTATGTCAGGGAGCCCTCTCCCTGATACTCATAGCCCCCAGGTGGCCGTAGCAACCGTGGTTCCCGGATTTGATCTCTATGTTATCAGGGATACCATGGCAATTGCCCCCTCACAGGGACCTGCTGACTCAGTTACGTGGGCAGCTTCTACCCCCACGTCCAGAGTTGTGACGGCTCTCAGCCTGGCCTCTGAAGGGAAATGGCTGAGGGCCTAAGGATTTGATTGCTTTATCCAAAAACAAACAGCAACAACATACACAAGGGTGTCCCTTGGTGTTTATGTTCGCTTAGGAGACGTTTAATGGAGAGGTTCCTCTCTCCTTTAATGGGTCTCCGACATCAGGATGGGCCACACTTGTCAGTCGTGCCCTTTGTAACATAAAAGGATGAGTAATCACAATAGTGGAGCATACTTATGCTACCTCTAGTTGGCTTTTCATATATGTGCCCGGTGGTAACATCAAGCTGATGTTTTCTATGTGAGGTATTTCTTCTTCCCGGACTGTGCTCTCTGCATACCTTGAAGAGAGCAGCTGGGGGATGCCTGCCGTATCCAGGCGGATGTTTCCACATGCATTTTATCGAGCATTTCAAGGGCGTGAATGAATTACGTTCCCATAGTGATATTTTGCACCGAGTGACAAGACTGATAAGGGAACTGAAAGTAGTGCACCATAACTCATGTTCCCTGAAGGAAGGGAACGAGATGCAACGTACCTGGCCCTTTCAATGCTGAAAGCTTGGTGAAGTGCATTTTGGAGATCGATGGATGGGCGTCAGCGGCTTAAGTACCCAGAGGGTGGAGCCTCTGGCTTGACGCTGACGCCCCTTGCCGTAAAGGCGTGATTGTATACCTTCAGGTAAACTGTGCGGGCGCAATTTCCCATAGTGATATGTTGCACCTCGTTCCCTTCCTTCAGGGAACATGAGTTATGGTGCATAACTTTCAGGTTTCCATCTCCACTGGACATTGCACAGGTCACCTGTTTATCACTAATACTTCAATATTTCATTATCAAAAAGAGAAGAGGAAAAAACCTGACTCATGATAACCAGAACTTTAAAGGAGAAATGTAATCAAATCTGAAAAAATCGATATAACAAGGATTTTATATAGTAAACAACACACATTTACATACTTAGTATGCTTTTTTCAAGTCAGTAGCTTAAATAAATAGTTTTTTACATTTTTCCTGATACATGCCGAAGTGCAGTGATTTCTGTAGTAATTTTCTGGTCGCACAGCCAGGCACAAATCAGAGTTTAATCAAAGGAAATCAAAATTGATACTGATGGGACAGGAAACAAAAAACAGTTCCATTTTGGCCTGAATTAATAAACCAATAAGTACATTTATAGTGAGATGTTGGGTGGGGGAGGTGGGGAAACCACGTGATGATCAGGGTCAGAGACCAGATGTTTGATCAGGGCTGTGGGAGACTGGCAACATGTTCAGACTGTAACCTCACCTGATGACAACTCAGACAGAATCCTGCCACATGAATTCTTCCTGGATGAATGAATGAACGAGGCAGAAAGCAAAACAAACTGAAATGTACCTGGCAAGCTAGCTGCAGAATATAAAACAGGTAGTTAAAATGTCAAGATTTACAAACACTGAAACATAGAATGGGAACTTAATGGCAATAAACCTAACAAAGCACAAGACTGAGCCAACTAAGTACAAGCACACTGCACATGGTGCAATATAAACCATAAACAAAATATTATACAGCAATCCATAGCAAAGGCCTGGACAAGCAGACCTTATATAACAGCTGACTTTGATTTGTGACCTTGACCTTGAAGCTGGGGTGAAGAAGAGATTATGTGTCATGCGGTTTAGTGGTAGTACACACGTGTATCATCCATCCATCCATCCATTTTCTTCCGCTTATCCGGGGTCGGGTCGCGGGGGTAGCAGCCTAAGTAGGGAGGCCCAGACTTCCCTCTCCCCAGCCACTTGGAGCAGCTCCTCTGGGGGAATCCCAAGGCGTTCCCAGGCCAGCCGAGAAACATAGTCCCTCCAGCGTATCCTGGGTCTTCCTCTGGGTCTCCTCCCGGTGGGACATGCCCGGAACACCTCACCAGGGAGGCGTCCAGGAGGCATCCTAACCAGATGCCCGAGCCACCTCAACTGGCTCCTCTCGATGTGGAGAAGCAGCGGCTCTACTCCGAGTCCCTCCCGGATGACTGAGCTTCTCACCCTATCTCTAAGGGAGAGTCCAGCCACCCTGCGGAGAAAACTCATTTCAGCCGCTTGTATCCGAGATCTTGTTCTTTCGGTCATAACCCAAAGCTCATGACCATAGATGAGGGTGGGAACGTAGATCGATCGGTAAATTGAGAGCTTTGCCTTTTGACTCAGCTCTCTCTTCACCACGACAGACCGGTACAGCGCCCGCTTCACTGCGGACGCTGCACCTATCCGCCTATCGATCTCACGCTCCAGTTTTCCCTCATTCGTGAACAAGATCCCGAGATACTTAAACTCCTCCACTTGGGGCAGGACCTCCTCCCCGACCCGGAGAGGGCACGCTACCCTTTTCCGGCTCAAGACCATGGCCTCGGATTTGGAGGAACTGATCCTCATCCCGGCCGCATCGCATTCAGCTGCAAACCGCTCCAGTGAAAGCTGTAGATCACGAGCTGATGAAGCCAATAGGACCACATCATCTGCAAAAAACAGAGAAGCGATTCTAAGGCCACCAAAACGGATCCTCTCAACACCTTGGCTGCGCCTAGAAATTCTGTCCATAAAAGTTATAAACAGAATCGGTGACAAAGGGCAACCTTGGCGGAGTCCAACTCTCACCGGAAACGAGCCTGACTTACTGCCGGCAATGCGGACCAAGCTCTGACACCGGTCGTACAGGGACCTAACAGCCCATATCAATGGGCCTGGTACCCCATACTCCCGGAGTACCCGCCACAGAACCCCCCGAGGGACGCGGTCGAATGCCTTTTCCAAGTCTACAAAGCACATGTAAACTGGTTGGGCAAACTCCCACGCACCCTCCAGGACCCTGTTGAGGGTGTAGAGCTGGTCTAGTGTTCCACGACCAGGACGAAAACCACACTGCTCCTCCTGAATCCGAGGTTCGACTATCCGACGGACCCTCCTCTCCAGAACCCCTGAATAGACCTTACCAGGGAGGCTTAAGAGTGTGATCCCTCTATAGTTGGAACACACCCTACGGTCCCCCTTTTTGAATAGGGGAACCACCACCCCAGTCTGCCAATCCAAGGGAACTGCCCCCGATGTCCACGCGATATTGCAGAGTCGCGTAAGCCAACACAACCCCACAACATCCAGAGCCCTAAGGAACTCAGGACGAATCTCATCCACCCCCGGAGCCTTGCCACCGCGGAGCTTTTTAACCACCTCGGCGACCTCCGCACCAGAGATTGGAGAGCCCGATCCAAAGTCCCCAGGCTCCGCTTCCTCAGTGGAAGACGTGCCAGTAGGATTGAGGAGGTCTTCGAAGTATTCCGCCCACCGACTCACAACATCCCGAGTTGAGGTCAACAGCACGCCATCCCCACCATAAATGGTGTTGGTCGCGTACCGCTTTCCCCCCCTGAGACGCCGGATGGTGGACCAGAATCGCCTCGAAGCCGTACGGAAGTCATTCTCCATGGCCTCTCCGAACTCCTCCCACGCCCGAGTTTTTGCCTCAGCAACCACCCGAGCCGCATGCCGCTTGGACTGCCGGTACCTATCTGCTGCTTCCGGGGTCCCACAGGCCAAAAAGGCCCAATAGGACTCCTTCTTCAGCTTGACAGCATCCCTCACCGCCGGTGTCCACCACCGGGTTCGAGGGTTGCCACCACGACAGGCACCAACAACCTTGCGGCCACAACTCCGATAAGCTGCCTCGACAATAGAGGCGCGAAACATGGCCCACTCGGGCTCAATGTCCCCCGCCTCCCTCGGAACGTGTTCAAAGCTCTCCCGGAGGTGGGAGTTAAAGCTCCGTCTTACGGGAGACTCTGCCAGACGTTCCCAGCAGACCCTCACAATACGTTTGGGTCTGCCAGGTCTGACCGGCATCCTCCCCCACCATCGGAGCCAACTCACCACCAGGTAGTGGTCAGTTGACAGCTCCGCCCCTCTCTTCACCCGAGTGTCCAGGACATGCGGCCGCAGATCAGATGAGACGACAACAAAGTCGATCATTGAACACGTGTATCAAGTTTCTTAAAATTTTATCGAGTGGATCAAAAATTAAGGCCCAGACAAGGGAAAGTTTATGGATGGATGAATGGGTGGCGACTATACCATAGTATGTCTGTCATTTGACAATCGTATAAAAACAAAAAGTAATGTGTTACACGTGAAAAACAAGTTTAAAACAAAGTCCTACCCAAAAACAATAGAACCCCTGGAGAAAAACGTGTCTTATTAGATTAATAATTAAAGTGCATGTTTCATGTTAGTTTTTTGGGCAGAAAAATAATATTTAGAGATAATACAGTAATTTTGATAATCCTCCCTGCTTTCCAAATTAATAGCAAGAGCCTTACAGCCACAAATCAGGAGGAAAACGCTGAGCCTAAAAAAAAAATGTGCGGCTTTGGAGTCACGTGACACGTGACGTAGTCGGAGGAGGAGAAGTAGTCGGAAGTTGTTGTATTGTATTGAATTGTATTGAAGTGAAATAGGTCCAATAATGGTTAAAATTTGTCTATGTGGGGGTTGTTCGAACTCCAGTTTGTCTGGACATCGTGTCCATCAATTTCCTGCACCAGGAAAACCAGCTTTCAGAGCTTGGGTGAGGTTTGTCCGGTTGATAAGGCAGGATTTCACCAACAGAAGCGTCATGACCAACTCCATACCGTCCAGCAGCTCGTAAATTGGAAGTAGCCAGGGTATGTTTTTGAAGAACGTTTATTGGCAGAATATAATATTATTTATTTTTTGGTTGAAATGGTTAAAAGTGGAGTAGGAGCTATAAATTACGATATACACTGAACTTTACAGAAGCTAGCTCGAGGCGATAGCACGTCTTAAAAAATGAATAAAAAATTGAATTTTATCTCAAATGTCTTCTACAAGCCATCAGTTTGTAAATAAAACTCATATAATTACAATCTTGCAGCAGAAAAAAATATCCACCGAGTGGTTTCGGAGCTATAAATTACGATATACACTGAACTTTGCAGAAGCTAGCTCGAGACGATAGCATGTCTTAAAAAAATGAATAAAAAAATCGAATTTTATCTCAAATGTCTTCTACAGGCCATCAGTTTGTAAATAAAACTCATATAACTACACTCTTGCAGCAGAAAAAATATCCACCGAGTGGTTTCGGAGCTATAAATTATGATATACACTGAACTTTACAGAAGCTAGTTCGAGGCGATAGCATGTCTTAAAAAATGAATAAAAAATCGAATTTTATCTCAAATGTCTTCTACAGGCTATCAGTTTGTAAATAAAACTCATATAATTACACTCTTGCAGCAGAAAAAATATCCACCAAGTGGTTTCGGAGCTATAAATTATGATATACACTGAACTTTACAGAAGCTAGCTCGAGACGATAGCATGTCTTAAAAAATGAATAAAAAAATCAAATTGTATCTCAAATGTCTTCTACAGGCCATCAGTTTGTAAATAAAACTCATATAATTACACTCTTGCAGCAGAAAAAATATCCACTGAGTGGTTTAGGAGCAAAAAAAATTGTTTAGGGAGCTAAAGATTAGGCTAATGTAGTTAAATCCATCAGTGGTGTAATTAATGCTGTATCTCTATATTTAGGCTATACAGTATATAAATATAAACAATTTTTTAGCTTTAGGTAGTATATATCTACAAGTTATTTGGCTAGATATTTGATGTAATAGTCAGAGATGACGTACTTATGTCAAAACAACTTTATAATCTGTCGCCTCCTCCTGGTGCGATGCCATATCTTTTCTAAGCTAAAGCAGGAATGTTCCCCTCCCGTTATGTCACTTCCGGTTTCCCGCTGGGGGCGCTCTTTTTAGACAGAGTAGCGAGGGAAGACCAAACTTGTAGTTGTAGCACATTTAATTTTGAAATATGAGCCATATTTTTGATGAAAACTAGAGTTTTAGACATATTTAGTTGAAAAGGCAACTACATGTGTTTAAAGTGAAAGACGCACTATAATGAACTAGAACTTTTTAATACCTAAGTGACATGAAGAAATACAAACTACAAAGCCCGGATCCACAGAGAGGTATTTCTTACAAACTGACAGTTTCTACTTCCAGGTTAATTGTCACTCTGGAATTAAAGTTTAATAAAGAAAACACATGGGACGTTTGTGCTCATTCCCCTTTGGTTCTTCCAGCCATTTGCTTTTATCTAAATTTATAACAACAAACAACCAATTAGCCACTGTAACCTCAGCCTGTGGAGGAAGTAATAAAGACTGTGGCTGCTGAGTCTTGACCTCAGAGTGATCGCCCAGGTCTGTTCACATAACCTCCCTTTGGAGCAGAGGAACTGTTTTTCTTAGCTGCGTTGCCACTTCTGGTCGCAGCTTAGAGCAGCCATGTATTCTGCATTGGTTTGGCAAACGGTGCTTTGTCAGTAGAGTAGGTTGGGAGATTAAATAAATCAGACACGTTTTTTTCTCTCCTAACTGTCAATGAGAGCTGCAGAGAAATTAACTCTCAGTCTGTCTCTGTTAACAACTCTGTAAGAAGTTTTAGTCTACCGTCATACTAATCATACATCTTCTGCAGAAGGCAATTACACAGAGGATGAAAAGAGTGTTTGTCTCCTTAGTCAAAGACACTTATGTCCTTTCACATCTGAAAAAGATTTGGGACACACTGAGTTAAGACCTACGATATAGAACAACAATAATTCCTTTATTGGATTTTTTTTTTGTGGCAGACTGACTCTTCATGAATCTTTGCAGGTAAATAAATGGCAATGCAGGGTCATACCTCATATGCATAGAGCACTCTGTTCATGTGTGTCCATGAGTGTGCGCCATAATTCATCTGTGTTATATTTAAGTGGGAACAACAAAAATGGACAAAGTGCAACTAAAAATAGCCGAGGACATTCATTGGCATTCCACATGGCTCAGCTCCAAGACTTAATGGACATGTAGACGGAAAATATGTCCAACGAGACTTCATTTCCACCCCGCATCAGAAACATTAAGAAACAGCACTTTGTCTAACCCGGTCTCCACAAAAGGCAGAAGAAAGAAACCACAAAAACAATTAACTCTCAGTGACTTCAAACTTTTAGCTGAACAGCGATTTAAATCTGTTGTTTTGACAAAAGCAAGAGACAATGTGTTGTACATCATCTGAATCAAAGGAGAGATTGCATTAAGAGGTGTTTAAAAAGCGTGTTTTCAGCCAAGTAACATTAAAGCTGTCTGGGTTTCAAGATTTGCTCTTTTGTATTGAAGACGCCACTTTGAGAAAATGGAATGTTATTTTAAATACCGGTAGGTGTAAATGTGCTGAGACAGGCACACATTTGTCTTTTAATCTTTTTTCTTTACTGAATTTCCCAAAGAATAATTAAGAGCTGTAATATTACTAAAGCCTACCGGTAATCACTTTTTCTAGATTCGTCAGTTCAACGTCTAGACTTTGCTTGTGAACCTTTGCATCAAGAAAATCAAAAAGTTATAGCTATCGTATTTTAATTCACCAAAACAGGCAGAAATTTGTCTGTATTGTCATGAATACAAATATGTTGGTAGTTCTCTACACTTGGTAAAGAATAGTTCCTTAAAGTGTTTCTACTTCTGTAGTTTAACGCCAAAAATACACTGCACGCGGTCCGAGTCCGCCCCGCTCCGGTCCGACCTCCGTAGCAAATACGCACCCATTATAATCAATGAGATAAAGTACACTGTCTCCGCACGGCGGCGGCGAGCTGCGGCGAGCGGACGGCAGTCCGTCAAAATTAGAAATTTTTCTATTTCTGCCGGACGCCGGAGCTGTGCCGGAGTCAACTTTTGAAGATTACGTCGCACCAACAGGAAAAGGAACGAGCACAACTTCCGTATTTACAAAATAAAATCACCACGGGCGGACTAATCCTAGCTCTATACGGATTTATTTGTACAAAAATGCTGTCAAACTATCATTTATGACTATTCTATGACTAAACTATTATATTTATGACTATGACTACACCTAATAACGCAATACAAGAAATAAATAAATAAAAAAGTATTTTATTCTGAAATGTAAACATCACTTCCTGTTGCTCAAACCATGTCCTGTCGCTTATTTACGAGAGAAGATCAAGGCAGCCTTTACTGTTGTTCTCCTTCTTCCACCGAATGAATTGTTTTGTTCTGACTTCATTATTTATCACTTGATTTATCGCGCAATCTCGCAATTCCCGCGCATGCGTCTCAGAGCGGCGCATCCAGGCGGACCTGAGCGGAGCGGAGGCAGTGGACTTTGGACTCGCTCAGCTGCGACCTGCGGGGCGGAGCGGACTCGGACCGCATGTAGTGTATTTTTGGGGTAATACTATTTAAAACACACAATGTCAAATTATTGACAGGATTTTGGAGTCTGCTGTCAATATCCCTGCTGACAGTAATGTCAACCCCACTTCTCCGTTATCTCTTGTCTTGTTATCCTCTTGTTTGTTGTTGTCTGTATCCCTACAGGTGTGTCTTCTTGGTCCCCTGGGAGCTTTTCTGTCCCAGATGTTGCCTTACAAAAGACTTCACTCAGCACTTTGCCACACAGTTTTCCCACTAGAAGAGTAAGAGCCCAAGTTTTGAGTCTGGTTGTCTTTTCCTACATGTATGTCGTTTTTTTTTTTTGTTCAACCCATTAAACAATCTTACCCTGCACCCAAAGACCCCTTATGATGAGTCAAATCACTGGAAACAATGTTCCCTCGCCCGGACGCGGGTCACCTGGGGCCCCACTCTGGAGCCAGGCCCGGAGGAGGGGCACGTTGGCGAGCGCCTGGTGGCCGGGCTTTTACCCATGGAGCTCGGCCGGGCACAGCCCGAAGAGGAGACGTGGGTCCCCCTTCCCATGGGCTCACCACCTGTGGGAGGGGCCAAAGGGGTCGGGTGCATTGTGGAATGGGTGGTGGCCGAGGACGGGGACCCTGGCGGTCTGATCCTCGGCTACAGAAGCTGGCCATTGGGACATGGAATGTCACCTCTCTGGTGGGGAAGGAGCCTGAGCTAGTGTGTGAGGTTGAGAGGTTCCGGCTAGAAATAGTCGGACTCACCTCAACGCATGGCTCTGGCTCTGGAACCAGTTTCCTTGAGAGGGGTTGGACACTCTTCCACTCTGGAGTTGCCCCTGGTGAGAGGCGCCGAGCAGGAGTGGGCATACTCGTTGCCCCCCATCTTGGTGCCTGTACGTTGGGGTTCACCCCGGTGAACGAGAGGGTAGCCTCCCTTCGCCTACGTGTGGGGGGACGGGCTCTGACTGTTGTTTGTGCCTATGCGCCAAACGGCAGCGCAGATTACCCACCCTTTTTGGAGTCCTTGGAGGGGGTATTGGAGGGTGCGCCTCCTGGGGACTCCCTTGTTCTGCTGGGGGACTTCAACGCTCACGTGGGCAATGACAGTGAGACCTGGAGGGGTGTGGTTGGGAGGAACGGCCCCCCTGATCTGAACCCGAGTGGTGTTCTGTTGTTGGACTTCTGTGCTCGTCATGGATTGTCCATAACGAACACCATGTTCAGGCATAAGGGTGTCCATATGTGCTCTTGGCACCAGGACACCCTAGGTCGCAGCTCGATGATCGACTTTGTTGTCGTCTCATCTGATCTGCGGCCGCATGTCTTGGACACTCGGGTGAAGAGAGGGGCGGAGCTGTCAACTGACCACTACCTGGTGATGAGTTGGCTCCGATGGTGGGGGAGGATGCCGGTCAGACCTGGCAGACCCAAACGTATTGTGAGGGTCTGCTGGGAACGTCTGGCAGAGTCTCCCGTAAGACGGAGCTTTAACTCCCACCTCCGGGAGAGCTTTGAACACGTTCCGAGGGAGGCGGGGGACATTGAGCCCGAGTGGGCCATGTTCCGCACCTCTATTGTCGAGGCAGCTTATCAGAGTTGTGGCCGCAAGGTTGTTGGTGCCTGTCGTGGTGGCAACCCTCGAACCCGGTGGTGGACACCGGCGGTGAGGGATGCTGTCAAGCTGAAGAAGGAGTCCTATTGGGCTTTTTTGGCCTGTGGGACCCCGGAAGCAGCAAATAGGTACCGGCAGTCCAAGCGGCATGCGGCTCGGGTGGTTGCTAAGGCAAAAACTCGGGCTCAAGACGGCGAGCCCGACCTTGCGCGCCTGCTCCAACGGATGCGGTTTTTCCCTCTCGGTGACGGACACCCATGAGGTCTGTCCTGTCTGCCTGGGGATGCTACACGCGAACATGGCGCTGGATAAGCCCGACTCATGCTCACACTGCAGCCAGATGCTGGAGGCGGTGAGGAGGTACCGGACGGACTTCGTCGCCAAGGCCATGGGCGCTGCAACGGTGCCAACAGACCCGGACACCACTGAGCCTCTCATTCCCACGTCGGAGCTCGAGAGCATGGCTCTGGAGGAAAGCACCGAGGGCGAATGGGGTGACAGCCCAGATGCACTGGCTTCCATCGGGGACTTAACAGTCGACTTCGACACTCGAGGCTTGATGAACGAGGACGAGATCTCGATTTCAGCCTCAGGTGAATTTTCTGCGGATGACGCCGACGTTGAGTACAACGAACAGGGGGAGACCTCTCTCGAACCCCGGTGCCTGTGCTCCCGGAGACTGACTTTTCCATCCCTGCTCTGTTCGACTTGTGTCGCAGAGCAACGCACGTGCTGCAGATCCCATGGCCGGAACCTCCACCTTGTCAACAAGTCACAAGGTTGGCAGGAAATTATTTTTACTCAAAGCAGCAGTCCGCAACGAGGCAAAGGATGCCCATCTTTCCGGATTTCCTCACGGAGCTGATTCGCACATGGTCCCAGCCCAGGGCTCCCATGCTGCTGCCTCTCTTGCAGTTCCTCGACGTGGATGGGATGGATACGGCAGGTATAGCCAATGCGCCACAAATGGAGGACATGCTGGCGTCTCACCTGGCTCCCAGGTGATCCGGGACGAAACCAACTTTGCCTAGCAAAGCCTGTTGAGCCTCGGCTTCTCTGCTCGAGAAATGCTACAGGGCTAAGGGCCTCGCGGCGCGCGCAATGAACATATCCGCCATGATGCAGGCGTACCTGGCTGAAAAACTACAGGAGCTCCAGGTAACGACGGACAGACAGGCTGCTGCCGACATGCTGGAAGAAGCCCGCAGAGCAACAGACTTTGTGTTCCGCATGATGGAGACAGCAGCTATTGCACAAGGCAGAGGCATGGCTGATGTGGTTATTGTACAACGCCATCTGTGGATGACCCTAACAAAAAATTCATTTTCTGCACCACTCGATAGAGCCAACGGGATTATTTTGAAAAGCTCTGGTTCGAATTCAGACCAGACTGGACCAGAGACGCAAACAAGCTGAGGCTCTCCGGGTAGGCATCCCCAGAAGAGCTTTCGCCCCCCAGGGAGTCAGCTGGGAGCAGAGCCCCATAGCCTCGACACCATTGAACCGCACGTGTCCCACCGCAAAAGTGGCCGGCATACGAGGCCGAGCACCGGCAGAGACCCCCGCCTGACCTACCTCGGTCTGAACACGCCTGGAGTAAGAACAGATTTCTTCCCCGCCAGGTGGTCCGACACAGGGCCTCCTCGGCTAACCGGGACGCCAGACAGAAATGGGCCTGACGAACCAGGCCCTCTTCTTGACTTTACAGGATCACCCACCCACACGGTACGGGAAATTACCTTTTCATGTCCAGACTTTGTTTGTAACATGGTACAAAAAGCTGGTGACTTTGTTTTACGCACAAATCATGTTTTTTTCAGCTGTGAATGACATAGTCAAATATGTCGTTACACTTAAGCACGAATAAAGCCTAAAAAACAGCCCCCCTCTGTTTTCTTGACTAAAAAAACAACAACAACAAACAAAACAACAAAACACAGTAACATCAGCAGCACGGTCCCCTCTGCTCTTCCAGCCGACATAAAGGGCAGGGATCATCATTCCCCCCTCCCTCACGGCTCACGGGGTGTTAGCCTAATCAATAAGCCCCAGTTGGGTGCCTCGGGTCTGTCTGCATCAGATAGTGCCAGAGGCGCCTGTGTAACTGAACACCAAGCGGTGCCAATTATATTTAAGGGATATAATACTTGTCAGTTTACTGACCAGTACAATATTCCAGAAGAAATTGGAGCAGATTTGATCTGACCCAAATTCATTCGCGAGTTCACTCTTTTTCCGGATTGAATTGCTTTAATGAGACTAGATAAAATGTAATTTCACGAGAGACGTCA
Source organism: Garcialebias charrua (assembly GCA_038048925.1). Classification (NCBI taxonomy): domain Eukaryota; kingdom Metazoa; phylum Chordata; class Actinopteri; order Cyprinodontiformes; family Rivulidae; genus Garcialebias; species Garcialebias charrua. Next base: position 70,128 of record JBBPBX010005371.1, read on the forward strand.
ACTTTTGTTGATCCACCAAAGATGAACCTTTTATTGAGACAATCATAAAAGTACATTACACATTTGTATCGAGATTAGCTCTGATTTAATAACTACTGTAGACAAGAATTCAAATTAAACAAACAGACAAGTTATGTTTAACTTCCTGTTGGCACATTTACTTAAAATATTAATGGCTTAAGAAAACATAAGAATAAGGAGGAAGGAGTGGAGGGAAAGCTAAGCTTAACAGAAGTTAATTATTTTGAAATGAACCAGGGTGACACTTTTCCCCAAACGAGTTACGGCTGGGCTTCTCGCACGCTCAGCAAACATCTCCCACTCTTTACCTGGTGACGATACGTCTCTGGAGATAAGAGCAAAGAAGTCCGGCTGGACACTTAATGGACTGTGTTGTCCAATTGACGTCCAGTTGTACTTCAGCGCGTGTGTGCTGATTCAACGATACGAGAAACTCGCTTCTCTCGGCAGGAAACAAGGTCAACGTCCTGACTGAGCTTCAAAATAAAACTTTCAGAAAACAAATTATTTCAGAAAAGGAGTGGGTGAGTTACAGCAAGGCTCTGCTGTAACTCTGGCTGAGAACGAAGGTCTAATTGACAAAATGACCACAACGTCTCCAGCTTCCAGAGATGAACCAAGTTGTTGAGTTAGTTCTCCCTTTAGCACTAACAAGTCTACAGGAAGTGTCCTTTTAAGAAGGGGGTGTGACTTAGTCAAATACTTCCTGCTCATTGGTTGTTTTAGAAAGTAAAGGAGGGAATTTTCAGTTCCCATAGTCGGAAGATCTCTGAAGGACACTTACATATTGTTTAGGCCCGTGGCCAGATGGAGCTTGTTCGTACAGAGAATATTATGGCTAACTGACAGACAAAGCAGAGAAGGAAGTTAACAGTTTTACCCTGAACTGTGCCATGATATATTAAAGCATCCTGTACTTGCAGAATAACAGCATGAGAGTGACCATCATGTTAATACCAGATCATCATTAAATGACAAAAATATACTGTTGATCAATTCTGAATTAACACACATTAAAATAAATTTCTTTCTGATTGATTGGTGTCCATTAATTCAAAATAATTGTAAAAAAAACTGTGTCCACATGTCTTCTTCAGAGCTCAAGAAAAGTGTAACACTCAGAGTTTCAGAGAGATGTGAATAGGTTTAAATCCAGTAACGGACATGAGAGTATTGTATTACTACACCTGCAAATAGGCCCGCTAGTCCTCACAGAGACAGGTGAGGAGGGTCAAGTGTTCCAGTCCCTGACCCGTTGTAAACCACGGGGCCGGCAATACACAAATCAAACAAACCTGTGACACATCCGCGCTCCAGGGAGGTGCGCCGACAGAACCTGGTAACCCACCTTCTTGGCCACCAGCTCCTATTCAATGGATTCCAGTAAGTGATGGGGGGGTGGGGGTCATGACAGAAGCCCACAGGCCAAAACCAGTGTCACACGTTCACAAAGGAAGTGGTGATGACATTGTAGTATGTGTAAACACTCAATGCAGAGCAGAAATGGCACCAGGGCTAAATCAGATTTCTCTTCCCTTTAATCGAAGGGGACTGGACTTTCTGTCACCAGCCAAAAAAAAAGTGCTTAACACAAAAGACTATCTTGGACAGCTTCACATCCTTCTGCTGAAACTGTCTCCTTATCCTCAGTGGGCGACATGCCCTGCTCAAGCAATGATCCTGCAGCGTGTGACCACGCTTGCTGTACTGAATCAGTTCTACTCTTAAACGACACCCCCCATCAGGTGAAACACAGCTCCCCGGAGGTTCATCAGGCCCCAGGGCACTGATGAGGCTGGAGGCTAGTGAACCAGACCCAACCATGAAGCGGGCTGGAGTCAGGAGGTCTGCTCGTATCCAGAACTTGCACCCACTCCGAACCATGACTCCCTACAAAAAGATGAAAAACAGGCATTCTTTTCCGCTTTTGCCCAATAATGACAGCAGTTTGCTTCTGCCTCCCAACACTCTCGGTCAGAGAGGTATGGAGGTACATCTGCGGGAGGACCCTCTCCCTAACTTGGTTGGCCCTCAAGGGGCCACAGAAATCAGGACCCTTGAGGAGGAGCTGGTTCCGCCACCTGCTCCTCTCCAGGGAACCGCCACGTCACCAGAAGGAACAGACTCGCCGCTTATGCTGAGAACTGTGGCAAATCTCAGCTTGGTGGCTGAGAGGAACAAACTGGTGGCCTCAGGCCTGCCCGAGAACATGGTAAATACCATTCAAAATGCCCGAGCTGTG
>JBBPBX010005372.1:0-11170 GCA_038048925.1 Garcialebias charrua
CTAAAGGTTTCTAGCATTGACATTTGCAAAGTGGCAAAGCAGCGTATGAGTTAATGTACACAGTATATGTATGAGGTAGTAGTTGATGTTGTTATAGAGGCAAAAAGTGGCATATGCAGTAAGGCACATTGGGCATCCCTAAATAAGACCGTTCAGAGCACACTGTATATGTATCAGCAGTGGTGTAGATATTAGAGTAGTGTAAATGTAAACAGTAGTAATTACATGTAAGCAGTAGTAATAAAAGTAAACAGTATTAATAAATGTAAACAGAGAATGTAAACAGTATTATGATTATAGGCAGTGATGTAATACAAACATTAGTGCAAGTATGAGAAGTAGTGCAAACTGTATGAGCACATGACCGAGAGTTTAGTGAATAACCCGTTTGATGACACAGAGTCCAGTGTTAAAATCTTTGTGTTGAGTGGTAATGTGTGAGAAAGTTTTAGTGTTAAGGCAGTTCAAATGGGAGGGGGGGCAGAGCAGGCAGAGTGTTTAGCATCCTGACTGCCTGATGAACAGAGCTGTCTCTCAGTCTGCTGGTTCGAGCCTGGAGACTCCTCAGTCTCCTCCCTGATGGCAGCAGTCTGAAGCAGCTGTGTAGTGGGTGTGTGGGATCACCTGCCATGCAGTGGGCTTTCCGAGTGAGGCGTTTGCTGTGTAAGTCCTGCAGTGAGGGCAAGGAGGTGCCCACGATCTTCTCAGCTGCTCTCACAATGCGCTGGAGGCTCTTGCGGCAGGATGCAGTACATGCACCAAACCACACAGTGATGCAGCTGGTCAGGACACTTTCTATGGCACCTCTGTAGAAGGTGCTCATGATGGGGGTTGAAGCTCCAGCCCTTTTCAGCTTGCGGAGAAAGTAGAGACGCTGGTGAGCCTTCTTTGCCAGTGCTGCAGTGTTCCTGCTCCAGGACAGGTCCTTTGAGACGTGCACTCCCAGGAACTTGGTGCTGTCTACTCTCTCCACTGCGGTGCTGTTGATGGTCAGAGGGGCATGTTGGGCATCCCTCTTCCTGAAGTCCACAACAATCTCCTTTGTCTTCTCCACGTTGAGAGTGAGATTGTTGTGTCCGCACCACAAGGCCAGGCGGCTCACCTCGTTCCTGTAGTCCGTCTCATCGTTGTTGCTGATGAGACCCACCACTGTTGTGTCGTCCGCAAACTTGATGAAGTGGTTGGAGCTGTACGATGGTGTGCAGTCGTGTGTTAGCAGGGTGAATAGAAGGGGGCTCAGCACACATCCTTGTGGGGCCCCTGTGTTCAATGTGATGGTGCTAGATGTGTTACTCCCGACCCGCACTGTCTGTGGTCTCCCGGTCAGGAAGTCTAGCAGCCAGTTACACATTGAGGTGTTCAGCCCCAGACTGTCCAGTTTAAGGATGAGCTGTTGGGGGATGATGGTGTTAAATGCCGAGCTGAAGTCGATGAACAACATTCTAACATAGGAGTCCTTCGTGTCCAGATGTGTGAGAGCTGTGTGAAGGGCAGAGGAGATGGCATCGTCGGTTGAGCGATTAGGTCGGTATGCAAATTGGAAGGGATCCAGGGAGTCAGGGAGGACAGATGTGATGCTTTTCATGACTAGCCGTTCAAAGCACTTCATCAGGATGGGGGTGAGTGCTACTGGGCGATAGTCATTGAGGCATGCGGGCGTTGCCTTCTTTGGGACAGGGATGATGGTGGTGGCTTTGAAACAGGTGGGGACGATGGCCTGGCTCAGTGAGATGTTAAAGATGTCCGTGAAGACCGCTGCGAGTTCCCCTGCACAGTCCTTCAGCACACGACCAGGTATGTTGTCAGGACCAGAGGCCTTCCGGGCGTTAATCTTGATGAATGATCGCCTTACGCTGTCTGAGGACAGCGTCAGCACCTGGCCATCAGGAGAGGGGGGGAGTTTATGTGCTGGTGTGCTGTTACTTGCCTCGAACCGAGCAAAGAACTCATTCAGTTCATTCAGCGCAGAGGCTGAGCTGTCACAGGTCTGGGGGGGTGGTTTGTAGTTTGTGATGGTCTGTATTCCCTGCCACAGACTGCGTGTATCCCTGCTGTCCTTGAAACGGTGAGCTATTTTCCCAGAATACTGCCTCTTTGCCTTTCTGATGCCCCGGTCCAGGTTGTTTCTGGCTGCCCTCAGGCCCACCTGATCTCCCGCTTTGAAGGCAGCATTCCTGGCTTTCATGAGTCTGTGAACCTCAGCTGTCAGCCATGGCTTCTGGTTAGCCCGAACAGTGATGGTTTTAAGGTTGGTTACATCATCAATGCACTTGGTGATGTATGAACATACAGTGTCTGAGTACTCCTGGAGACATGTGGTGTTGTTTGTGGTAGCAGCTTCTTTGAACATACTCCAATCTGTGGTGTCAAAACAGTCCTGGAGTGCCTCTGAAGACCCCTCTGGCCACACTCGTATCTGCTTGCGGACTGGTTTTGTGACTTTCACCAGTGGCCTGTATGCTGGCTTTAGCATAACACAGATATGGTCAGAAGCACCAATGTGGGGGAGGGGGATGGCTCTGTAGGAATTTTTCATGGTGGTGTAAACCTGGTCCAGGGTGTGGTTTCCTCTTGTTGCAAAGTTTATGTTTCTGTATGTTTTTGGAAGAACACTCTTTAAATCTGCTTGGTTGAAATCACCAGCCGTGATGAGAAAAGCATCAGGGTGGGCTGTTTGTTGCTCACTGATGTGCAGATATAGTTCATTTAGTGCCTCACCTCTATCTTTGCTGTTGGAGCTTGGAGGGATATATACAGCAACAATCAAAACAGCTGTAAACTCCCTCGGTATGTAGAACGGTCTGCATTTAATAGTCATGAACTCCACTAAATGTGAGCAGTGTTTGTAGACCACAGCAGCATCACGACACCATGCGTTGTTGATGTAAACACAGAGCCCGCCTCCGCGAGTCTTACCTCCCTTGATGAAAGCTCGGTCCGCTCTGTAGCATGTTAGCTGCTCCAACTGGATAGCGTGGTCCAGAACGTTGTTGTTAAGCCACGTTTCCGTGAATACAAACACACAACAGTCTCTCACAGTCTTTTGTGTCGTTCGTAGCAGGCGTATATAATCCAATTTGTTGTCCAAGGAGCGCACGTTAGCCAGAACCATGGATGGAATAGCCGGCCTGTGTGGGCTAGCTGCTAGCCTAGCTCTGATACCTCCGCGTTTACCCCGCTTCTGTTTCCTGTCACGCCGCTTGTGGCGTTTCCATGGCGGGCGCGGTGAAGCGTCACGCCGCTTGTGGTACTTCCACGGCGGTCGCGATGAAGGGAAGCTCGGGGCTGGCTTCCAGAGCAGCTCGCAGTCACGAAGCTCACGTAACTCTTCCTCGAGCTCATGTAGCTTCTCCTGGAGTTCGTTGTTTATTCCCAAATGAGCGGTTTTTCCGACATCAAGCAGGAATTCACGGCTATACTTGCGTTCTTGAACACGTAGACAAGACAAAGACGTGCCGGCAAATTGCGGCGTGCAGGACAAAACAGACGAAAGCACCGTGTTGCTGGGAGAGAGAGAAGCCGCAACGTTTGCACGCGCCGCCATCTTGTCTCTTTTCCTGTTCACAAAGCAGTGCTACAAATCCTCTGTTTTTCCCCACCATGCACGGAGCACCATCAGTACACACTGAAATAAGTTTGTCCATCTGTAGATTTTTTTCTTTAGTGAACTCAGTGAAAGTTTTTAATAAATCATCCCCTCTTGTTGTCCCTTTCAGAGGCAAAACAGCAAGACTTTCTTCACGTAGTGTGTCATGGCATGTCTTTTATTCGTTTAATTATCTTGTCTTTATCCAAAAAGTTATTAAAGATTTGTCTGAGAGCCATATGCAGCCATCAAAAGAGTCATATATGACTTGCGAGCCATAGGTTACCGACCCCTGACTAGAACAAAGTCAAGAAACAGAAACACAGTTTAAAACTAGGATGACTCGCCTGATTCTTAGCTTTTGAGCTAGCAGTTAGCCCAACACGGTCGGGTCACGTGGCTCAAATAAAACACTTAAAATAAAGCATGTGAAACCCACAAACGACCAGAATACAACGCTAGCAAACAGTTTAAAGAGCAGAAGAAAACAGTTCGTAGTAAGTGCGAATCGTAGGGTTAAAATTTTAATTTCTCTGAAGTGAACTCTCTGCCAATCAACCAGAATTTTTTTTTCATTCATTCATTCAACCTTTATTTATACAGGCTAGCCTCGTTGAGCCACGGGGACTCATTTACAAGAGAGACCTGTCTCACTCACACCCAGAGTTAATTTTAGATTAATTTAGAGTTACCAATCAGCCTAACATGCATGTTTTTGGACTGTGGGAGGAAACCGGAGCACCCGGAGAAAACCCACGCATGCACGGAGAGAACATGCAACTCCACCCAGAAATTCCCACTTTCATCTGCACATAACAGTTTGAAGAGTTTACTTACAGTGCAAGAAGTTAATCCACCGAAGGAGATCTCTCTGTAGCTGCTTCCTGCAGCTCGAACGTCGCTCTAACTGAAAACTGGTTTGAAAAAAAGCGCGGCGCAAATGAACATCCACTCAGAGGGCTGATTCAAATGAGGCAGGCGGAGCAATCCAAAACGCCTGAAGCACCTACGTACCACGAATCACGGCCGGACCCAATACGTTGCACTGTAGGGGGTCGCTCGAGTGTCGGCTGATCCCTGCTCCGGAGCAGAGCTGCGACTGAGGTGCAAAACGTAGACACGCAGAGCGGATGAAGGGCGGAGCAAAACGAGGTCCGCCCCGGAGTCCTCTGCTGCACATCAACAACAACATTTCAGACGTAGATCCAGAGCTTTAAAAAGTCCTACAGTTTGTGTTATTGATCTGGACTGATCTGACCTACCTGAAGGCTGTTTTAATGCTGCTGCTGCTCTGTTAGCGGTGTTTACAAGCTGCTGTTCTTCGTTCACGTTCGGATCACGTCGTAAATCCATTCAAGTTAGACGTGCTGTCTGCTGCAGATCCAGTCTCTGTGAAACAAAGTCCACACACCGTTTTGGATGTGCGCTCGTGTTTTTAACAAGAAAGTCACAACGTTCCCAAACAAACAGGAGACCGCAGCGAGATGCTAAACCTAGCTTAATGCTAACGCGTGCTATAAGACACCGGGCGGTCGCATAGACTGACATCACTCCTGTCTTTTTTTTTTAAATCGCTCCCCCCGAGACGCATTGGCAAAATGTAATAAAATTACAGTTCTACAGAAAATGACAAAAAAGTAACGCACAATAATTTAGAGTGAGTAATTTTAATCTGATTACTGGATTTTGAAATAGCAACGTGTTAGATTACACGTTACTGAAAAAAGTGGTCCAACCAGAGTAACGCGTTACAAAGTAACGCGTTAGTGACATCACTGCCCATGGGGCATCATTGTTGATATGGAGGGTATCGAGGCTGGGGGCATGGGGGTACGTGGGCCCTGGGCAATGGTGCTCAACTGCGGAGATGGCTTTGGTGGTTCTGGGTGGTGACCGCTGCTGGATACATGCATGCTTCTGGGAAGTCTGTACTAGCGTACATAGGTTACTGGCCTAGTGACCTGGCTGCTCCTAGGTAGGTTTGGAGTAGGCGCAGGCTCACGTTTTGGGGAGTGTCACTCCTGGGCTGGGGTCCCGTCTTGGCCCAGGGATCTCGGGTCTTGGTGGGTGTGTTGTTGGTGTCTTGGACCAGTACATGTGCCATCACCCGGCCCTGGCCTGGGGCCTCAGTGCATTGGTGGGCTTTGGGAACTCTACCATGGGGGGTGAGACTGTTGGTGGGGGAAGGGTGGACCATGGTAGGGGATGGGTGGACTCAGCATGGGTATCTTCTTGCCTGGCTGTGATGTGGTCTGGTGCTTGGCTGGGGGTTTGGACTCTGGGGAGGGTGTATTGGGGGCTCTTGCTCAGGTGGCTCTGTGCTGTTAGCCCAGAGGTGTCTAGGCCTGTTAGGTGTGTACCCTCCCTTGCGTGGGGTACTTTCATTGTGGGTGTTGCTATGGGTGGACTGGTCGGTTACTTTGTGGAGGGTGGGAGTGTGCTCTCGGTCACCGTGGTGCACTATCTGTGGCTGTTTGGGCACTCCTGGCTGATTGTTGTTAGAATTTGGTGGCTTCTTTGGTTGTGGGGCTGGGTGTTGGACTAGAGATTGGGTTGTGGGGTCTGGATGATTTTCGGGAGGGTTGGGTCAGTTCTCGGGGCCATGTGCTTGGCCATGGCTTTGGTTTCAGGTGGTGTGGCTGCCACCTTCTCCTAGGTGTCTGTATTGGAGTCTCCCTCCCCTGGTAGATCTCAGAGAATGGGGGTGACTATTGGGGTCAGTGGGGAAGCTGGCCCCCCTGAGAGGGCAATGCCACCTTAGTTCTTCATCCCCATCCCGACATCTTCTTCCGCCCATGTCATTTTGAACAAAGGCTTCTCAGATGTTTTAGAAACTCCAAGGTCAGTTGAACAAAATCTCTCATTAAAACCATCTGTCCGTTTCAAGGGAATATGAGTTCATATTTCAGTGAGGTTAACATAGTGACAGGCTTTTTAAAATATATATTTGTAAAACAATGTCTTGTGGTGTGTTGGTGAGGTATATGGCCTCATCTCTCTCTCACCCAGTAGGAGGAGCCAGCGAGGTGCTCCCCAGGTTTTACGAGGTGAAGAAGGAGAAGTGTTCGTGTGTGAATTCATTCATTCTGTTTCTGGTTTTGACGCTCGAAGGATTAAAGGCAACTGCTTGCACCTTGATAATAGTTTATCTGTTCTAACTGTGCTATATAAATAAATTTGACTTGACTTGACTTGCAGATCAGTTTGTTTCTCCTTCTTCACACGCTACAGTGGTGACCCCGTGTGAAATATGTCAGAACCAGATGAGGATGTTGTTTCTTCGTCGGACCCCGCAGCCGCGACGTCTGCCCAGCTGTTGCAGCCGAACCCAGCCGACTTTGCTCCCGCAGCGAGTGTTAAGCTCCCGGAGTTCTGGCAGAGTGACCCGGTTTCGTGGTTCCAGCACATCGAGGCACTCTTTCGCCTCCGAGGCGTGAACGCAGATGAAACCAGGTACTTCTTGGTCGTGTCAGCTCTGGATATGCAGTCAACCCGCAAAGCCATGCCGCTGCTGCGCGACCCGCCGCACGTGGACAAATATGGCGCCCTCAAAGAGTTTCTGCTGCGACGGTACACTTTGACTTCAACTGAGAGGGCTGATAAACTGCTATCGCTGCCGGATTTGGGTGACGGCACACCTGTGAACATGATGGATAAAATGCTGTCGCTACTTGGTTCACACGACGGGGGTTTCCTTTTCCCTCACATATTCCTGCGCCAGCTTCTGTCACAAGTGAGGGCTACTTTGGCCAATTCCCCTTGTTTATCTACCGGTGATTAACAGGGTTTGGCGGAGGAGGCGGACCGGGTCCTGCTGGCTACCAGACGGTTCGCGGTACAGAGTACATCGGTGGAGCCGGGGCAGACGGAGATGGAGGAGCCAGCGGTGGTTTCAGCTGTTGGCGCGCGAACTTGGCGAGGGAGCTCCCTTTGTTTCTACCACAGGAGGTTCGCAAACAAGGCTAAGCGTTGCATCCCACCATGAACATGGGTGTCGGGAAACGAGGAAGCCGGCGCTCAGTAGCAACTGTGGGCGCTGGCGAGCGAGGTGAGCTGCTCTTCGTCACAGACTCCCTGTCAGGACGTCGTTTTCTGGTTGACTCTGGTTCCCAGAAGAGTTTGGTCCACCCTGTTGGACCTGAATTAGCAAGCCGAGGCAGTGGCCCACTGCTAACTGCTGCTAACGGCTCTCCCATTGGAACTTTTGGCACTAGACGGGCAACAGTTTCTTTCCACGGTCGTGAGTTTGAGTGGGATTTTGTTGTTGCCTCAGTGACTGTTCCTATTATCGGTGCAGATTTTTTATGTGCTCATGGACTGTTAGTAGATGTTGCTAACCGCAGACTTATTGACGCTGTAACTTTTGCAACTTTCCCTTGTGTGTCTGGGGGGGCTGGGCCGCTAACTCATGCTAATGTTTTAGTTTCAGGAGATGTTTTTCAAGGTTTGTTGGCAGAATTCCCCTCTTTAACTACACCTGCTTTTTCCTCTTCAGAAACTAAACACGGGGTCGAGCATTTCATCCCTACTACGGGACCGCCCGTTTTCGCACGTGCACGCCGCCTCGACGCTGTTAAACTGGCCATCGCTAAAGAGGAGTTTGGTACCATGGAGAGGTTGGGTATTGTTAGACGCTCTAACAGCCCGTGGGCCTCCCCCCTTCACATGGTACCAAAAGCAGACGGGTCGTGGCGCCCATGTGGCGATTTTCGCCGTTTAAATAACGTGACGACGCCTGATCGCTACCCCATTCCGCACATTCAGGACTTTTCTGTTCGGTTGTCAGGTGCTTCCATTTTTCTAAGGTGGATCTGGTGCGTGGCTACCATCAAGTCCAGCGATGTACCTAAAACTACAGTAATCACCCCCTTTGGGCTTTTTGAGTTCCTCCGCATGCCGTTTGGACTAAAGGGGGCAGCACAGACTTTTCAAAGGCTGATGGACTCTGTGTTACGTGGCCTCGATTTTGTGTTTGTCTATCTGGACGACATTTTGGTGGCCAGCTCGTCAACCGAGGAGCACCTGTTGCACCTGAAAGAAATTTTTCAGCGCTTGGATGCACATGGCTTGATCATTAATCCGGTTAAGTGCCAGTTTGGTTTACCGGTGATCGATTTTTTAGGTCATCGAATTTCCGCGCAGGGTGCAGTTCCATTGCCTGCCAAGGTGCAGGCGGTGGCAGAGTTCCCACGTCCTCTGGTGGTTAAAAAGTTGCAGGAGTTTTTGGGCATGGTGAACTTTTACAACAGGTTCATTCCCAATGCAGCCCATCTCCTGCAGCCTCTCTACGAGGCCCTGCGCTCGAGGAAGGCGACTGACACAGTGGTTTGGACCCCGGACCGGATCACTGCTTTTGATGGTGCTAAGTCCGCGTTAGCTAGCGCGGCACTCCTAGCCCATCCAGATTCAGAGGCCCCGATTGCGCTGACAACTGATGCTTCAGATATAGCTGTGGGGGCCGTTGTAGAGCAACGCGTTGGCGACGCATGGCAGCCGTTGGCATTTTTCAGCCGTAAATTGCGGGACTGCGAGCGCAAGTACAGCGTTTTTGACCGCGAGTTGTTGGCGCTATTCTTAGCTACACGGCATTTTCGTTTTTTGCTGGAGGGTCGTTCGTTTACGGCTTATGTGGACCACAAACCACTCACGTTTGCAATGTCTAAAGTTTCGGAGCCCTGGTCAGCGCGTCAGCAACGGCACTTGGCGGCCATTTCAGAGTTTACAACGGACGTCCGCCATGTGGCTGGAAAATCCAACTCAGTGGCAGACTGTCTGTCACGGGTGCTCGTTTGTCCTGTGCTCCTCGGGGTAGATTTTTCTGCCATGGCCGCTGACCAACCGGGAGACGCTGATATAACTGCCCTTCGTGCCGGCGTTTCAGGGCTTAAGCTAGAGGAGGTCAAATTGGGAGAGGGCGGTCCTTTGATCCTGTGTGACGTTTCCACAGGCCGGACACGCCCAGTGGTTCCATCAGGTTGGCGCCGCCGCATTTTTGACTCTGTTCACTCTCTCTCGCACCCAGGTGTGCGCGCGTCTGTGAAACTAGTCAGCGCACGTTTTGTGTGGCCTGGTTTACGCAGAGAGGTGAGGAGTTGGGCAGCGGCTTGCGTGGCTTGTCAGCGTGCCAAGGTGCACCGGCACACTAAGGCACCACTGGAACCATTTCCCATTCCAGCCAAGCGTTTTGACCACGTGCATGTGGACTTAGTTGGTCCCCTGCCCCCATCACGGGGTTTCACACACCTGCTTACAGTGGTCGACCGCACAACCAGGTGGCCGGAGGTCGTTCCTCTTTCTTCCACAACTACCTCCGACGTGGCTGGTGCGTTCCTCTCCACTTGGGTTGCCCGTTTTGGTGTGCCCTCGGACATCACTTCAGACAGAGGTCCCCAGTTTATTTCAGGGCTCTGGTCCGAGATGGCGCGCTCCTTGGGGGTGCAGGTGCATCGCACTACCGCCTACCACCCTCAGGCTAACGGGTTGGTTGAACGTTTCCATCGGTCTCTTAAGGCGGCGTTACGTGCTGCGCTAACAGACGTTGGCTGGGTGGAGCGTTTGCCGTGGGTGCTGCTTGGGTTGCGATCAGCTCCTAAGGAGGACCTCAACGCTTCATCAGCCGAGTTGGTTTTTGGTCAGCCTTTACGAATCCCAGGGGAGTTTTTGTTAGACGCTGCCGCTCCACGGTTCCCCGAAGCGGTGGACCCCTATTCGCAGAGTAGTCTTTTGGTTCCGGGTCCTGTGCACCATTGTTTCCCGCAGGCGTTTGTGCCCACAGCACTCCAGTCTGCCCGTTTTGTTTTTGTGCGACGTGACGCCCACCGTTCGCCCCTCCAGCCTCCGTATGACGGGCCGTTTCGGGTGCTCGAAAGGGGCGCGAAAAGTTTTGTTTTAGACATGGGTGGGCGTAGAGAGCTGGTTACAGTGGACCGCCTGAAGCCAGCCTATGTGTTGGTTGATGAAGAGGTGTTGCCGGCTCAGGTTCCTAGACGCGGCCGCCCTCCTGCTCGACCCCATCTTCCGTTTTCTCCCCCCAACTGTGTTCCTCCCCCTGTGGCACAAAATGTTGTTCCTGCACGGGTGCCAGCTGTTTCTCCGCCCCCGAGTCGACGCAGTCGGTTCGGCAGGTTGATTAGGCCCCCTGTGAGAGACTGATATGTTTTGTATTTGCCCTTCTGGGTGTTCGGGGGGGGGGGCTGTGTGGTGTGTTGGTGAGGTATATGGCCTCATCTCTCTCTCACCCAGTAGGAGGAGCCAGCGAGGTGCTCCCCAGGTTTTACGAGGTGAAGAAGAAGAAGTGTTCGTGTGTGAATTCATTCATTCTGTTTCTGGTTTTGACGCTCGAAGGATTAAAGGCAACTGCTTGCAGATCAGTTTGTTTCTCCTTCTTCACACGCTACAGTCTGTTCATTCCATAGGGAATAGAAAATCTTATTTCAACAGTCTCAAACACAAAACACATGAATAATATTTGTTTAAAGTGAGGTGAACTATTGTGTTTGTTTGAGCTGAGGTGATGTCTTTCTGAGGTGAGGTGTTCTCTTTCTGAGGTGAAGTGTTTCTGAGGTGAGGTGTTCCCCTACTATA
>JBBPBX010005372.1:13167-37379 GCA_038048925.1 Garcialebias charrua
TATATATATATATATATATATGAAAGTAAATCTGTTGGGCTTCACCTTTACACTCAGACAATAATTCTGAGTGCCACAATGCCAGACAGGACAAGGGGAAAAAAAGAAGCGTTGTGGTTTGTCGATATGCATTTAGGCAAATTTCAGCCTTTTTTTCTTTTGATTTGGTGTCCTTTTTGAATGTCTTCCATTAAGTCAATTTTGGTTCAAACAGCAACCAATGGTACAATTTAACATTGATGGACATTGTTCTTGGACTTCATCTCTGATCTGTTTTGAAGTTATTCTGGACTATTTGGCTACTGCTCATATTATCCAAATCTTCCATTTGTCCTCAGTTGTCCTCTTGTGGACATGTCCAGGGAGGGTTTTCTCCAGAGCTGCGGACCTTAACCTTCTGAATAATCTGAACAGCTGTAGTCAGAGGAACATCAAGCTGCTTGGAGATTATTTTTAGCAGATAGCCTTTACCTACAATAAGACAATCATTGACTTTCTAAGACATCTCTGTCCTCAGATTTCTGTGGTCCATGTTCATTGTATTAGACACAATGATTCCAAACAGCTCTGTGACTACCTGTCACCCTTAAAATAGGCCAATTGACGATTGATGACTGACAAGATACCAGAGATGCTGATTACATGTCACACCTGAGTTTAACATGTCCCTGTGGTCAATTTATCATAATTATTAGTATCAGTAGTTAGCTTTTAAATGTTCTTGAACCAAACTTTAAAAGCACTGGATAATTTTCTTTAGCTGTTTTTAGTAGCAAATTACTCAAACAAAATACCGAAGTAAAAATAATTACTCTCTTGAAAGTTTACTCAAGTAGTAGTAGTCTACTGCATAAAATAAATCTATTCAAAGGAAAAACTAAATAATTTACTTAGGATTAGTTACTTTATTTTACAACATTAGTGTGTGTTTTCTAGGGAGCAAGACATTTTATTTGAAATTTTTATTAATTAAATTAAAAGTTTCGTTTAATATGCTTTTTCTAAACAACCACGAAGCAGCTGGTTAAAAAAAACTCTTAAATTACTAGTTCTACTGCCTTTGGTTTTAATTACGCTTCATTTTGTAGCTACAACATTAGGCTTCATATTGGACCATTTAATGAAATCAAACAATCTAAATGCTGTAATTATTCTTTCTTTGTATGCCTCTTCATGACTGAGTCAGAACCCCAGCATCAACCATCGACTCGTATCAGCAGACCTGGCAGGGTTTTGGGACATGCTTCAGCTGTCTATAGAGAACATCAGCCTGAAGTTTGAAGAGCTTCACCAGCTTAGAGCCAACAACTGGAAAGCTCTGGATCCACCTGAAATAAAGGTAAACAAAATATTTCAACTACCCTAAAGGATAAAAATATACAATATAAAAGGGATTTTATTCTGTGGAGGAAGTATTCAACCTCATTGGGGATCTTTCCATTTTGTTGCCTGACAAACGGGATATTTACCAGGGATTATATTTGATTAAAAACAATAATTCTACAAACAAAATAATGAAACTAAAAATGGGAAACCATTTCAGATTTCTGAGCTTGAAGGGTTTCTGAATTCACCAGTTTTTAGTTTTGTCCTAGCCTGGTTAAAACCAGACCCTGTCCTTCACTTCGCTTCAGACAAGGGTCTGGGACCTGTCCATTGAAAAACGATTCTTGCTGGAGGCGTGGGCTCTGCTGATGGCTGCTCCCCCGTGGTCTTCTGAACTTGACTTCAGCTCCGCCTCCTGTTGAATTTTCTCTCGCTCCGTTGTATATTCTGTGTTTATATGATAATAAAACGTCCTAATAAAATAAAACCATGGAGCGCTGGTCCAACACACCAGAAGACCAGGAAATCTGATGGGACTCGGGCAGCAACTTAAAACCTGACTTTAATTCTCTCGTGACAACCTGAGGCATTTCCTTGTTCAGCGGAGGGAGAGGAGGAGGAGGAGGAGGAGGAGGGAGCGAACACTTGACTTTTGGGAAAAAAACAAAAGAAAACTCCAGATAAGGGATTAAGAAGGGGAAATTAATAAATTTGTGTCACATATAAAACAGTCCTGCATCGCTTTGAATGAGAACATGCGGCTGCGAGCTGGCTGCGCGCTGGGACAGGTGGGGGCATTTCCTTGTTCAGCGGAGGGAGAGGAGGAGGAGGAGGAGGGAGGAGGGAGCGAACACTTGACTTTTGGCCAAAAAAACAAAAGAAAACTCCAGATAAGGGATTAAGAAGGGGAAATTAATACATTTGTGTCATTTATACAACAGTCCTGCATCGCTTTGAATGAGAACATGCGGCTGCGAGCTGGCTGCGCTGGGACAGGTGGGGGCGTAGGTTAGGGGCCAAAAACTCCGCCCCTTCTGTTCTCTGATTGGTCCGGTCAAAAATCTACCGGAGAAATCCTTGTCTATGAGAGAAGTCCCAGACTGTGCAGTGAAGGGAAATGAGAATTGAGCGGAGCTGTGCAGGAAGGCGAGGACCAAGCTAGTTTTGTCCAGCTAAAGTCATGAAAACAAATGTTTGACTGACAAACAATTACTGTAATTTTCAAACCACCGAACGCACCTGTCTCTAAGCTGCACATACTAAATACAAGTTGATTCATAATTTACTCTACACAATGGAGTTATGGCCAAACCTCACTGCAGCCTCTCTTCTAAGGGGTATAACAAACTAAGCCTAACACTTGACTATTACCCAGAGTAATTTTAGGTTAGTTCAACTTAGGCTGTGTTGAAGGTGACTCACCTAGATTTGTTAACAACCTCCATCTGTGAGCCACACCCTCATCTCACCCCGTGGCTTGTCCAACCTAGCAGTCGGAGTTGGATTGTTGTCCACAGGAAACTCACATTAATGGTCCCCTTATGCATGCTCAATAATCCAGGTAGAAAAATCTAAAAAGCTAAATTTGGTCCTCTGGACATTTAAAAAACAAAACAAGGCAAAAAAAACTGTAGAAACATTTCCTCTTTTGTCTGAAAGACTTCTTCAGTCTGAGATGCTGTATTCAACTCAGTCTTATAAATACGTAGTTCCCACACACGTGACCAGTATTGTGCAATACCGGGTTTTCCGACACTCGTAAAGGCGGAAGATGGCGGATAGCTACCAGAGCTAAGTGTATTGATACTCTTGACCAAGGTGCAAGAGCTAGATATCTGAAAAAAATAGCAGTTGTCGGAGTTGACCCCTATGAGTTGGAGAAAGAAATCATGTCAGACGAAGCGGACAAGTTGTCACCAAGAAGTTGCTCTGATATCGTTAATTATTTCATGACTACGAGGAGTGCCGACAACGAGGAGCTTCATAGCTTTACATCCATGAATGGATGCTTTTGTCCAGTAACAGATTTGTGAAGGACGTCCAAATCTTCATGTTAATAACAGTTCTGGTGACTGGCAGAGTAAGTGATTACAATAATATACACGTAGAAATGTCCCTCATAGCTACAGAAGCTAAGCTAATCTTTGTTACGTTAAAGACGGTTGTAAATATCAACGATGTTGTACAAGCTACTTTAGCTTACCTTATGTAACTTGTCCCACAGTAAAGATCGCTGATAATTCTCACATTATTACATTATTTATTTAGCCTATGACTGCCTTTCATACTTAAACTAGTGTTAACAAAATAAATTATTTGAAATTATTGCTCAGTCATAGTATTTAACGTTTTACAGTAAATGTCACTGATATTTATTTCCCACTATAATCTGCCTTTGTTAATAAAGTTAGTGGTGAAAAAGTTACAATTTGGTAACTCCTTTTAATCTATTGGTTAAATATTACTTTAAACCCTGAAAGTATTTTAATTATTTTCCTCCTTTGTGTTGTATTTCTGTGTAAAGGTACTGAGTTCCAGGAGATGGATGAAGCTCCACTTTGTCCAGAAGTTGTGTGCAGTCGTGCACCACAGCAAGAAATGAGTGAAAATATAATTTCTATAAATAAATCTGCTTTTCAAGTACATTTACTGTGAAACAGGCATTGCAAAATGTACGTGTGCTTACCTTTAGTTTGAATATAACAGTTTTACCATGTTTCACCTTCTTTGTTTCAATAATTAAGATACGGGGCGGCCGTGGCGTAGTGGTAATGGCAGTCGTCCCCCGAACGGAAGGTTGGCGGTTCGAATCCCGGTTCCCCACACCATGTGTTGTTGTGTCCTTGGGCAAGACACTTAACCCCGAGGTGCTCCCGGTAGGACTGGAAAGCACCTTGCATGGTAGTCTGCCGCTACCGGTGTATGAATGTGTGTAGCATTCAATGTGTGTAGCGCTTTGAGATTTTCACTAATGAAAAGCGCGTTATAAATTGAATTCATTATTATTATTATAATGTCCAATACTGAGAAGCAGTTTCATTGTGATATCACCTCTACTAGACATTATTCTATTGCACATACAAAAAACCTAGATGTAGTGATTGTTCTTTGACAACTTACCAGTTTAGTGTTTTATTGCCATGTACATCTAATAATATAGGCGGTGATCAGTTTTACTGACTTACCTATACACTAGATGTAAATTTGAGCAGGTTTTCACCTGACATAAACTTATCATTTTTCACAGGTTCTCACTTTTTCAGATTAATACCTATAATTCTGTGACTTGGAGGTGAGATGTAATTGACAGAAAACATTATTTATGTTGGTACAGCAGAGCCAAAGCATTTAATAACAGAATCATAAAATTACATCACAGCATATTTACATGTTTTATCGATAAAAATCCTATAATTTACTCATCAGCAGATTTAAAGTTAGGGACAACAGAAAAAGTATTTGGGATGACATGTTACTTTAATCTGAAGGTTTTTTAGCTTAAAGTTCTGACTTAGAGGTTAAAGACAAAGTTTAGGAGGAAGAAGGGAAGAGAAAGATGGAGGGAAGTCGTTATGACTTAGGGAAGGAATGAAATTTCATCAGGATGACACTTTCCATGTGACTCTTTGGCTAAACAACAGGTACGCTGGTAACATTGATGACTCTTTACCTTGCCAGATGGTCAGTCAAGAACAGAATTTCCTAGATGTCTGAGTGAGAGAGGCAGACCAGCCTTAGATGTTACCTTTCAGCGTCTCCTGCGTCCGCTTTGAATGGCAGCAAAGCGGCACGTCCTGGTTGATTTTTCAGAATAAAAGAGTTCTTGGATGGGAACACTCATTGTAGTCGGAGCTTAGAAGCTCAAAGTCGGGTTTCACAGCGAGCTTGCTATGAAAACCTTGCTGATAGAACGAAGTCGTTTGACTGGCGTTCATCCAGCTTCCAGGAGAAGAACATAGTTTCAATTCCCTCGTGGACTGAAGCAAAGCAGGAAGTTAGCGTTTTTGTAGAGAGCTTGACCCAGTTAAATCCACCCCGTTCATTGGCTGTTCACCAAAAATAAAGGAGTGACTTTACAAGTCATGAAGTTGAAATTTTGAAGGTTGTTTCAGGATGGGAGATGAAGATTGTTTTCATGAAAAGACAGACAAGGAGTCACCAGTCAATATGATAACGTAATTAGCGTCTTAACACTTCTAAAACAAATCTGAAAAGCTCAACTTGACATAAATTTCAAGTTTAGCATAGTTCTATTCATCATATGAAGAAGTGATCAACACCCCAACAGCATAAACCATGATCATACAATAAAGAATAACACTGCTCATATGAATAACAAATCATCATAAAAACGACAAGAATTATTCTGTTAATTAATTCTGAATTAAGACAAATTAAAAGGAAGTCTCTTCTGATTGATTTGTGTATTTTAATTCAAAATAAATGTAATAAAATAGTGTCCACTCATCTTTTTGAGAGCCTCAAGAGAAGTGTACCACTCAGAGTTTAGAGAGATTTGAAAAGGTGTAAATCCAGGTCAGAGATGAGGGTCTATAGCACTACAGTTCCCACTTTTGGAAGTCATCGCCTGTCCATGGGGATGAGTTCCAACACAAAAGTATACCACCAAATGTCTCTGATCTTGATGTAATCCAGCAAGTGGAAAGAATCAAAAAATATAATCCCATAATGTTTTTGGTAATTCCACACAGTTTGTAGGTAATCCCATTGCAGTAAGCTTTTAATCTTTTGGAAACCTGAGTCTGTTATCCTTTGGAAAACTGAGTCTGTAATCCCTTGGAAAACAAAGTCTTATAATCCACAGCGGTAATTCCACAGCAGCAATTCCACAACAATTAGAGTTGTTGGTTTCATC
Organism: Garcialebias charrua; assembly: GCA_038048925.1. Lineage (NCBI taxonomy): Eukaryota > Metazoa > Chordata > Actinopteri > Cyprinodontiformes > Rivulidae > Garcialebias > Garcialebias charrua. The sequence continues at coordinate 19,370 of JBBPBX010005372.1, forward strand.
AGCAACAATTGTTTTTATCAGCATGTAGAGGGGATTCCTCGATTGACACAGAGGAGGTGGCCCTTGGATGAAGGTTGAAGACCAACGTTGGAGTTGCAGGTCCCCACATTGAAGGTTGTCAGCTGGTTAGTTTCCAGTCGGTGCCACTCTGGTTCTATGTGTCATGCATTTATGTGGTTTTAGGTGGGCTTATGATTGGGATTTTACATTAAGCCTTACCTATATGCACCTGGTATGTAAGCTATCATGGTTTAGATCAGCTACATTTACCAAGTAAGGGGTGGATCAATGCTGTAAAAATCAGATATTGGGATCTACGTCTATAGAAGGTTCAGGAGGGCTTCTGTAACGAAGGCCTCATCTTTCAAACTATTCCTCCATTCATAACTTAGTTTAAAGTTAAACTAAAATAGAAAAAGAAAATGTAGTTTGGTCTAAGTGTCTGTTGGCCTTAGACGAACGACGTAGGATTTGGTATTCCCTATGAATTTTGGAGTCTATGGCGAGACTCACCAAAAATGATTAGATAATCTTAGAATAGAATCGATCGAGTATTCTACTTCAAAATTGTGAGATCAGTGTAGATTATAGTACCTTAAGTCGCATTAATCTACAATGACACTTCAAAGATTGAGGTTTTTAACAAAATGAACAACATCATAGTTAAAGTCAAAGTCAAAGTCAACTTTATTGTCAGAACTGCAATATGTACAGGACATACACAGGACCGAAATTGCGTTTCTCTCAGTCCCTCGGTGCAACAGTAACCATCTAAACACTAAACACTAAAACATTTAATAAACATAAGCATAAAATAGTAAAAAAGTGTAACACTGTCCTGAGTTTTTTCATAATAGTATAAAAGTATGAAAATTTACACCAACACTGAAACACCAAACACCCCTAAAACACCAAACACCCAATGAACATAAGCATAAAATGAAATAATAAAAGTGTAATACTGTCCTGAGTTTTTGCATAGTAGTATAAAAAGTATAAAACGTATATCTATAAAATAAACTGAAGTTTCTAGCGTTGACATTTGCAAAGAGTGGCACAGCAGCATATAAGTTAATGTACACAGTATATGTATGAGGTAGTTGATGTTGGTATATAGGCAAAGTGGCATATGAAGTAAGGCACATAAGGCACATTTGGCATCCTTAGATAAGGCTAGTCAGAGAATGCTGTATATGTATCTGCAGTAGTGTAGATAAAAGTAGTGTAAATGTAAACAGTAATAATAAATGTAAAGCAGTAGTAATAAATGTAAACAGTATTAATAAATGTAAACAGTGAATGTAAACAGTAGTATGACTATAGGCAGTAATGTAATACAAACATTAGTGCAAATATGAGAAGTAGTGCAAACTGAATGAGCACATGACCGAGAGTTTAGTGAATAACCCGTTTGATGACACAGAGTCCAGTGTTAAAAACTTTGTGTTGAGTGGTAATGTGTGAGAAAGTTTTTTGTGTTAAGGCAGTTCAAATGGGAGGGGAGGCAGAGCAGGCAGAGTGTTTAGCATTCTGACTGCCTGATGAACAGAGCTGTCTCTCAGTCTGCTGGTTCGAGCCACTTAAATCCACTTAAGTCTTCAACTAACATTAATACAAAACCTCTTTCGGCTGGGAGTGTCCAGAAAACAATACCAAACTTCAATAACAACAAAAGTAGCAATTAAGCAACTAGCAAACAACGTTTCACTGCTTCAACTCACTCTTGTCGTCAGATTCCAACATGCACCACACAAGAAAAACAGGTCTTAGCTTTATAACCGATGTCAATAAAATCCTACAGATTTAAATGGTTGTTAAGGTTAGTTTCTGTTGTGGGTTTTTTAGACTTAGTGTTTCTAAGTTCTGGTTGGAGCTGTTTCTTTTAGCAACTAATATAGTTTAAAATGTTTAGTTTATTTACTATCTTGTGCTTGGACGACCTTATTTTCCCATGAAGTCTGTGAGTTTGCGAGATCTTTGTCGTTTGTGGGGTTATTGAAATCTTTGTCATGGGCATGACCTAACATCACCCCCCCTGTGGTTATGGGGGACCACGAACACAGGTGAGGACGTCCGTCCATGGGCACAAGTTAGGATACCATTGTTTAGTTCAAGCTGTTTGCGCAGCTGAGTATAGACAGTACTCAGGAACTTTCTAGGTTTCGGCCAACGTATCTTCTTACGTTTACCTCTTTCTGTGTAATTTAGGTGTGACTCAACTCTCAGCGCGGTCACAGATGTGTCTGATTGTTCAGACTGCGATGGGTCACTGTCGTTGGTGTATGTGTTTTCCCACTTCTTGACTGAAGAGGGGCTCTTTGAGTCTGTAAGAACTATGTCATTTCTGATTAGTTATAGACTCAAATGCTCTTGAACCAAGGTTTCATAGAAAGCTTGGCTGATTGCTGATTTATCTGTCCAAGGGAACAGTACAGCATCTTTGGTGTGGGATCAGTGGATCTCCACACCTTTTACTACATCCCCTCTCACAGGGGGTTCCTGTTGGGACCACGCATTGTTACATGAGTATAGGTCCCCATACTTCCACTTCTTTTGAAGTTCACCCACTGTTAGACCTTGGTTTTCACCCACCTGGTTTGATCTGAACCATTTTGGGTCTCTTAGAGAGCAAACACCTACCTTTTGCGATTCTTTGCTTGTGTCAGACTTTTTAATCTGAGGTACACTAGGAGCGGGGCTCCGTTTAAACCACTTCGAGTCATTGTTCCAGCTGGCACCAACATTTCGTTGTTTGTTAGTTTGAAAATCTTGTTTATTCTCGCTTTTTGTAGGAGAGGGAACCTCTTTTATTTTTAGCAACTGGGATTCGACCTTTTGACCTGAGTGAATATTACTCTGTTTGTGCTGGGGGACTGGATCTTTGGGATGAACCAGTCTTTGCCGTAATGTATTTTGGGGTTTCAAAGCCACTGGGACGTTATGTTTAGAAAATAAACGTCTCAATGTCTCTGAAACTCCTGCAACATACGGAATGACCACTGGTCTGGGTCTGGGTTCCTTCTTTTCACCTGATGGCTGGCTGGAGTCCTGTTTGGGTTTCTTCTCTGCTTTCAGGAAGGCCCAGTTAGGATATCCACATTTCTCTAGAGCCCGTTTTGTGTATGATTTCTCCTTCTGTCTGGCTCCTAAGTTAGTGGGGACGCTGTCTGCTCTGTGATACAGAGTCCTGATGACTCCTAACTTGTGCTCCAGCGGGTGATGGAGTCAAACTGCAAATACTGGTCTGTGTGAGTGGGTTTGCGGTACACCTCAGTTTGCAAATTTCCTCTATCAGAAACTGATACCTCACAGTCCAAGAAAGCCAACCTGCCATTTTTTACATCTCCTCGTGTGAACTTGATATATTTATCCACAGAGTTGATGTGATCAGTGAAATGTTGGACTTCCTGAGATTTAATTTTAACCCAGGTGTCGTCAACATACCTGAACCAATTTCTACTTTGATTTATATATTTATTCTTTTATTTATTATTATTTAGGATATATATTTCTACTTTGATTGATATATTTATTGTTTTATCTCGGATATATATTTATTCTTTTATTTATTATTATGTCAGTTTGGTCCTCCATACAAACTGTGTCTAAAGTTGAGAAATGTGTCAAGTTGAACTTTTCAGATTTGTTTAAAAATGTTAAGACATTTATCAAACGCTTGATCAGTAATCTGTATTACTGGTGACTATTGTCTGTCTTTTCTTAAAACAATCTTCCTCTGTTATCCTGCACAACCTTCAAACTTTCCAACCCTCTGATTTGAGCAGGGGAGGAGGTCCTTACCCAAGTGGAGGAGTTTAAGTATCTCGGGATCTTGTTCACGAATGAGGGAAAACTGGAGCGTGAGATCGATAGGCGGATAGGTGCAGCGTCCGCAGTGAAGCGGGCGCTGTACCGGTCTGTCGTGGTGAAGAGAGAGCTGAGTCAAAAGGCAAAGCTCTCAATTTACCGATCGATCTACGTTCCCACCCTCATCTATGGTCATGAGCTTTGGGTTATGACCGAAAGAACAAGATCTCGGATACAAGCGGCTGAAATGAGTTTTCTCCGCAGGGTGGCTGGACTCTCCCTTAGAGATAGGGTGAGAAGCTCAGTCATCCGGGAGGGACTCGGAGTAGAGCCGCTGCTTCTCCACATCGAGAGGAGCCAGTTGAGGTGGCTCGGGCATCTGGTTAGGATGCCTCCTGGACGCCTCCCTGGTGAGGTGTTCCGGGCATGTCCCACCGGGAGGAGACCCAGAGGAAGACCCAGGATACGCTGGAGGGACTATGTTTCTCGGCTGGCCTGGGAACGCCTTGGGATTCCCCCAGAGGAGCTGCTCCAAGTGGCTGGGGAGAGGGAAGTCTGGGCCTCCCTACTTAGGCTGCTACCCCCGCGACCCGACCCCGGATAAGCGGAAGAAAATGGATGGATGGATGGATGATTTGAGCAAAGTCCCTCCTGTTCCCTGGTGAACAACCAATGAACAGAGTGATTGAAACTGTGTCAAACTACCTTTTTAAGGGTCCACTTCCTGTCTTTTTTCTTCAGTCTGCTGGTGAAGTCAAACTATGTTCTTCTCCAAAGAGCTGATTTGGACGTCTGTCAAAAGCCAATGACACGTCATCAGTTAAGGACTCATAGTAACGCTGGCTATAAGTCCACTGAGCTTTAAAAAGCTCTACTTTAATGAAATTCCTTCAAGGAATCTTTTATCTTGAAAAGCCAAACCTGTGCCACTACTCCGTGTAAGTAGACGCGGATCTCATTGGAGCCATTGGAAAAGTGAACGCTAGAGCCTAAGTAACGTGAGCCAGACAAACGGTCCGTGTACATTGAGGCTAACCAACTTTACGGGAGTCGAGACAAGAAATCTTCACAAAGGTAAAAGTCGTTCATCGTGGACGAGAGTCCAGCTGATGCCGACCATAGGGTGTGCCTTTTCCTGGTTAAACACATCAAGATATTACCTCTCCATCTTTCCTTCCATCCTCCTCCTAAACTTTCTTTATCTCCTTATCTAAGCCAGTAACTAAACTAAGTTAAATGTACCTGCAGAAATAAGTAAATATGTCATCTTATTGCTTGTTCTGTTGTTCTAATTTTGAATCTGTCAACAGTTAGTTTATATGAAATCTAATCAGAGCCAATCCGATCCTCACGTTTTTATGTAATTTTATGATTCTGTTAAATAAATGGTTCAGTTCTGTTGAACCAACATAAATTAACGTTTCATGTCAATTACATCTTGCCTAGTAACAATTTTGGTTGAAATCCTAAAAAGAGAGAACTCGTTAATATTTGATGCTAAGATTACGTCAGGTGCAAACCTGCTCATTCTTACATTTGGAATATTGTACAGTCAGTAAAACTGACCAGTACATAATCCATTGCAACTGGTGGCCCATTTACAGGTCTCTAAAAAGGATTTTTATTAATTTGTGTGTGATTATGAACGTCATGTTAGCATAGTGAGATATCTAAGTTTTAGATTCTGACAGATAGTTTTTGACTGAGAGGGTACAGAAGTTGCAAGAAGCTGCATTCTCTGTGTCATTTAAAGTTGAAATTATCATTGCTCAATTTTAAACGTTTATTCTGAAGCTGCTGGGTTAAGTAATGTTACGCTGTGTTGAATAGTTTAAAAGACGTGTTCGCAAGCTGTGTACATTTTGTTGTTGACCTCCGTGTCAAAACTGTGCCCGAAAAAGCTCTTCTTATTTTATTACATCTGCAGATTGCGGTTGTGTGCTGTTTTCTCGTCTTAGAACAGGACCAAGGTGCATATTTCTGTTTGAAACGTTGACAGATAGTGGTTTGGTGTAACCCGTTTTCTGATTCAGCAAATTGGACCGGGCCGAACCTGGGGGTCGGTTCCGACTAAAGTCTGTTGTTTTCAACAGTTAAAAGTGCTGTCCTTACTGAGAGAATCTCAGGTACCTGTCTGAATGTGAATCGTTACATTACAGAATTTTTCTGTAATGTTTTAGGCATTTTTATTGAGTGAAAAGCTAATGCTAACATTCCATCGCTAAAGCTATGTGTCCGACATAAGGAGTTGTAATTGGTCCTTTGAAAGCCATATACTCTGTAAAAGGAGTTCTGATTCGCTGTTGGTTCATCAGATTTCATTTTTGTTCACACAGTTCTGGCAGATTGTCTGGCTTGTTTAGTTTCTATGCATATAATATCGTCAGAAACTGCTTAATTGTGGCGTTTTGAGACATTTGAAAGTGTTTTAGAGCGATTAAAATGTCCAGGCGAACACAAAGTCCGACTGCATGCAACGTCCGTAGCAGATCTTGACACAGGTCAAAATCAGCTAAATGTAGATCCAGAACACATTCCCACAGATTGGCTCGACAATGCTTTACTGTTGCTCACACAACCCATCACAGATTATGAAGAATTAACAGTGATGAGTGAAATGGAACTTGACAAAGAATTAATTGATTTAGCAGCAGGGGCCTTTTCACATGAGAATAAAAAGAAAAGCATTGAACGCTTAGCTAAAATGGCCCTATTGATGAAGGCCAGATTGGACCGTGAAGTGACCAAGTGCGCTGATCTTGGACATAATCTGGACCTTGAAAAATCTGCACAAAAAAAAAAGAAAAAAGAAAAATATGCATACCAAGCTGAATCTGATAAATATTTAGCAAGCCAAGAGGTAACACGTGCAGAAGTTGAATCTTTAACACTAGAAGTCCCAGAGAAGGGTCATTCAACATTTCTACCTTTGGAACCCAGAGACGGGTCGAGTGACCCGAAGGATTTTAGCTAACATCCTATAATGAGCTGTTAACAGGCGCTTTTGTTTTGTAAATAAGGCCATTACTGGCGCACCACAGGAGGGGGCACACTAATTTGACTAAGGCTGCGCTTTTTTGCGCAAGTGAACTTGGCTTCTAAATCCCCCGGTCCCTTTCAGTGGGCTACATATGTTGGTCCGTCACTTGACCTCAGGTCATGTGACCTATGTTGGTCCGTCAGTTGACTTCATGTTGTGTGACCTGTGCTGGTCCGTCACTTGACCTTAGGTCATGTGACCTGTGTTGGTCCGTCACTTGACCTCAGGTCATGTGACCTGTGTTGGTCCGTCAGTTCACCTCAGGTCATGTGACCTGGTCAGTCCGTCAGTTGACCTCAGGTCATATGACCTGTGTCGGTCCCTCAGTTGACCTCATGTCATGTGACCTGTGTTGGTCCGTCAGTTGACTTCATGTTGTGTGACCTGTGCTGGTCCGTCACTTGACCTCAGGTCAAGTGACCTGTGTCGGTACGTCAGTTGACCTCATGCCATGTGACCTGTGTCGGTACGTCAGTTGACCTCATGCCGTGTGACCTGTGTCGGTCCGTCAGTTGAACTCATGTCGAGTGACCAGTGTCATTCCATCAGTTGACTTCATGTTGTGTGACCTATGTAGGTCCGTCAGTTGACCTCAGGTCAAGTGACCCGTGTTGGTCCGTCAGTTGACCTCATGTCGTGTGACCAATGTCGGTCCGTCAGTTGACCTCATGCCGTGTGACCTATGTCTGTCTGTCACTTGACCTCAGGTCATGTGACCTGTGTCGGTACGTCAGTTGACCTCAGGTCATATGACCTGTGTCGGTCCCTCAGTTGACCTCATGTCATGTGACCTGTGTTGGTCCGTCAGTTGACTTCATGTTGTGTGACCTGTGCTGGTCCGTCACTGGACCTTAGGTCATGTGACCTGTGTTGGTCCGTCACTTGACCTCAGGTCATGTGACCTGTGTCAGTCCGTCACTTGACCTCAGGTCATGTGACCTATGTCGGTCAGTCAGTTGACCTCAGGTCATGTGACCTGTGGCGGTCCATCAGTTGACCTCAGGTCATGTGACCTGTGTCGGTACGTTAGTTGACCTCATGCCGTGTGACCTGTGTCGATCCGTCAGTTGACCTCATGTCGAGTGACCAGTGTCGTTCCATCAGTTGACTTCATGTCGTGTGACCTATGTCGGTCCGTCAGTTGACCTCAGGTCATGTGACCTGTGTCGGTCAGTCAGTTGACCTCAGGTCATGTGACCTGTGTCGGTCCGTCAGTTGACCTCAGGTCATGTGACCTGTGTCGGTACGTCAGTTGACCTCATGCCGTGTGACCTGTGTCGATCCGTCAGTTGACCTCATGTCGAGTGACCAGTGTCGTTCCATCAGTTGACTTCATGTCGTGTGACCTATGTCGGTCCGTCAGTTGACCTCATGCCGTGTGACCTATGTCTGTCTGTCACTTGACCTCAGGTCATGTGACCTGTGTCGGTACGTCAGTTGACCTCAGGTCATATGACCTGTGTCGGTCCCTCAGTTGACCTCATGTCATGTGACCTGTGTTGGTCCGTCAGTTGACTTCATGTTGTGTGACCTGTGCTGGTCCGTCACTGGACCTTAGGTCATGTGACCTGTGTTGGTCCGTCACTTGACCTCAGGTCATGTGACCTGTGTCAGTCCGTCACTTGACCTCAGGTCATGTGACCTATGTCGGTCAGTCAGTTGACCTCAGGTCATGTGACCTGTGGCGGTCCATCAGTTGACCTCAGGTCATGTGACCTGTGTCGGTACGTTAGTTGACCTCATGCCGTGTGACCTGTGTCGATCCGTCAGTTGACCTCATGTCGAGTGACCAGTGTCGTTCCATCAGTTGACTTCATGTCGTGTGACCTATGTCGGTCCGTCAGTTGACCTCAGGTCATGTGACCTGTGTCGATCAGTCAGTTGACCTCAGGTCATGTGACCTGTGTCGGTCCGTCAGTTGACCTCAGGTCATGTGACCTGTGTCGGTCCGTCAGTTGACCTCAGGTCGTGTGACCTGTGTCGGTCCGTCAGTTGACCTCAGGTCATGTGACCTGTGTCGGTCCGTCAGTTGACTTCATGTCATGTGACCTGTGTTGTTGTGTCAGTTGACCTCAGGTCATGTAACCTATGTTGGTACGTCAGTTGACCTCATGCCGTGTGACCTGTGTTGGTCCGTCAGTTGACTTCATGTCGTGTGACCTATGTCTTTTTGTCAGTTGACCTCAGGTCATGTGACCTGTGTTGGTCCGTCACTTGACTTCATGTTGTGTGACCTGTGCTGTCCGTCACTTGACCTCAGGTCATGTGACCTGTGTCGGTCCGTCAGTTGACCTCAGGTCATGTGACCTATGTCGGTACGTCAGTTGACCTCATGCCGTGTGACCTGTGTCGGTCCGTCTGTTGACCTCATGTCGAGTGACCAGTGTCGGTCCGTCAGTTGACTTCATGTCATGTGACCTGTGTCTGTCCGTCAGGTGACAGACAACAATAGGTCAAGCATGTTTTAGAACACAGCAATGGGCCACCTGCATGTGCCGGCACGCACCGTATATACATGCGCCAAGGACAAGGAGAGAGACAGTACTTGTAAGCAAAATAATTTATTTGACAGAACATCAAAGTTACAGGATAGTCAGCACAGCAGAATGAGACAATTTTATGCATAAAACTGTTCTGGAGCAGACAAAGCTTTCCGTTCAGTGGATGTCCCAAAATGTTCAACTGTGAGATAACTTCAGGGTCTGTTATGTGTGAATTCAGGTCAGGGCCTCTCTTCTGACTAAGGGGGGAAGTGCAAGCAGAGTCTTACTTACCTGGTGGAAACATTGGAATGCAGTTTGTGCAGTCTGGTGTGGTGGGGGTGTCTGAGTTGTGTGCACGCATATTTATAACAAAAGGCAGTTAATGGCCCACTAATGTGGACCCATTAATGGTTGGTTTGGACTAAGGGTCTTTTGACCCTCTTTCAGGACTTCTGGGGGGAGGTCGAAAATCCTGGGACTTCTAGTGTTAAAACTGCAGATACAGTCGATGACAGGATCAAATTCTGAAAGCATACATGCTAGAGAACAACTTTACACAAAATCTCAAGCAGACAATGCAGAACTGCAACAAATGTTAATGACTGAAAATGTACAATCAAGGGAGGAGTTAAAGAAATGCTCAGATGAGAGGGATGAGTATTATAAATTGTGGAAAACATTATAAGGGGAGTGTGAACAAAATCAAGAGCAGTTAAGGAAATGCACGCAAGAGATGGAATCATTTTCACAACAGTTCACGGTGTTACAAAATGATAATGAAGGGTTATGAGTCCAGCTAACAAATTGTAAGGCAGATTTGGCCCTTACAATAGATAAACTCATTATGGAGAGAAAGATAAGTTTTGAACTAATGTCAAAGTTGAACCAAAACCCACCACCACCACATCGTTTACCACCCGCACCTGATAATCCATTCTCACTAACACCCCTTCCCGTATCCCATAACCCTTACCCCTCAAACCCTTTCTTGCCCCCACCCCCACCCCAAACCCATTTGCGCCTTCTCACCCACCGCCAACGTCAATCCCATTCCAACCCATGTTTATTGGGACAACCCCATGTTTGGGACCTGTCTACCCCTTCTCAACAGGTGTACCACATGCGCTGATGGGTGGGAATATAGGTAATTCTCAACTCCCTCTCTCCATAGAACAACTCTATAAACGTTCTAAATATATTCAACGCTTCAAGCCAGGGCAGTTCGGATCGAATGAAACCAAGGCCTATCTGAAAGATCTCGAGTTGAAACTAGGACGTTTTTCAAATATTACGATTGACGATAGAGTCACTTTGATCAAACTCACCTCAAGCAGGAAGGTGCAAGCCTTTATTGAGCGTCAACCAGACACCATTTTGAAAGATTACAAACTTCTCTGTGATGTTCTAATATCAGAATTTATTCCTCGCGTGGGAATCGTTGGTTTCCCAGCTGCGTTGAAGATCAAGCAAGGTCAAAATGAACATCAACACATTTATTATGAAATACTCTTCCAGTTTGATTTTGGTAACAAATGAACCTGGCATAGAAGAGGAAAAAGATTTTAAATTTATCTTCAGCAACAACCTAAACCCTGAGATAAGTGCATCGGTTGACATCATGGTCAACTACAAAGATAGAACCATCAAGGAAGTAAAAGAGTGCGCTATAAGAGTTTTTGAAGCATACAGAAAACACAAGACTCCCTTAGAGGCGTTTCCAGGTGAAAAGGTCAAATACCAATCGTTAGAACTAGAAGGAGCGCGAGCGTCCGCTCCCTCTTCTAAAGTAGGCGAGTCAAAACAAAACTTTAAACTTGACAGACCACAAAACGGAGGCATCCACTCTACTAAAGACCCAAAGTGGTTCAAATCGAACCAGGAGGGTGAATACCAATATCAAAAGGGAGGTACGTGTCCAAAGTTTAGAAAGTATGGGCACCAAGTAGGATCATACATCAAAGGGTCCCAACAGGAACTCCCTAACAAAGGACCTGCTCCTCCTGCACCACGAACGGAACAGTCCGAGACAGGCAAAATATCACACGATCTCCAGAAAAAAGGTCCTAAACCTCTGAGCCCAGAAGAGACATAGAAAATACGTTGGTTATTAGAAATTTTGAATAATACAAACAGATAGCCAACCTGGAGCGATGTGTAGCACTATCATTGATAGTAACTCAGAGCACACAAATAACAACATTGCCACAATTGCTGACAGTTAACAAGATACTGACAATCTGGGTACAGACCGTAAAAACTTTCACAGTCAAGAAGATGACAGTCAACAAGACGTTGACAGTAACCATGACATCATTGCTACAGAGCCCGAGAGCCCCTCATCAGAAAAAGGGGGGAAACCTCACTCACCAAAGACAATGACTCATCACAAACCGAACACTTAGACACATGTGTGACTGCGCTGACGGTTCAGATAAATCAAAATGACATAGACAGTGGTGAACGTAATGAATGTTGGCAAAAACCTAAAAGGTTCCTGTGTAACATTATCAGAAAGGGACCCACTTAGAAAGCTTACCTGTCAATCACGTTAGAAGGGGTCTTCACACAAGAAGCCCTCCTGGACGGCGGAACTGACATAACCATTATGTCACCCAGACTGTTCGAGGAGCTAAGGATGGCAGCTAACAGTGTTGACAGAGAAATACCCCTCACAGAATGTGCTATAGAACTGCAGGGTCTCTCAGAGATGAGAACAACCCTGACCGCTATAGCCATGGTTCACATGCAAATTGGAAAACTACAATATACCACCTGGTACATGTGTCTACAGTTGACTCATTCCCATTTTTGGTTGGCCAAGATTTTATAAATCGCTTTGATGCGATTATAATTTATGGTGATCAGACAATGTAGGTCACATTGAGCAATCCACTGCCGATCGATATGCCTCCACAGGGTGACACTGACTCTCTGACAGCAGGTACTGTGGAAGGCACAAGGGAATCCTCAACCGAGAGCATACGCCCAGTAAGTGAACCTTCAGAAAAAGGTGAGGCAGAAAAGACCCACCAGTTGGACCCAAATCTGGCTCAACAAGAGAGTCTCTTTTACGAGCTGAAAAAATCAGCACTCTCTGAACACTACCTACCACAGGTAGTAAAAGGTGTGGAGATCCAAGGATCCCACACCAAAGATGCTGTACTGTCCCCATGGACAGAGAGGTCATCAATCAGCCTTGTTTGAAACCTTGTTTCAAAAACATTTGGATCTAAAACAGATCAGAAAGACTTTCCGCTTTCCATTAGATCCCGACAGTAAGAAGGTAATGACCGCGAGAGGAATCATTCACCTGAAACTGAATTGGAACCAATGAGAACTGGTCCAACCATTCCTCGTGGTCGCAAATTTACCACATGCAACCTACATAGATTCTGACATTTTGGTAAGATTAGGTGTCTCTGTAGACATCAACAACAATGTACTGTGGTCACTAGACACAGCGACAAAGGATTCTCCTGTGCTAACCACAAAGAACCTTAAGGCTGGACAGACCATCCCAGAGGTCTGCCATGTTGCTAACATCCATAACACCACAGTACCACCTCAGGTTATGAACAAAAATGGTGAAAATTCACATCGTGAAAGGTCAAGATATTAACCAAAAACAGGCATACTCTCAACCATCTCCTACATTTTTCAACTTAGGACTATCCATGAAGGCCACATGCCAAGTGACTCTCGACTGCAGAACCACATCTGTTGCTATGTGCAACACAGGTACAGAAGAAGTACTGATCCCAAAGGACACACAGCTAGGATGGTTGATCTCTACTGATTTTCATGATTTTGAACTAAGCATTCGATTTCTGGGAGGACTCCCAGAAAACTTGATCCCAAGTCAACACACGGGGCAAGTCTTGTTCATGAAACTAACACAGGCCATAGCTCTCTTCTCCCCAATGAGTCCGACCATGACACAGTCAACAGGTTCAGTTTTACCCAAGGAGACAGCCTAGGCCCTCAAACTTATAGTACCCTACCTGTAGACAGGTTTTACGACACAGAAAGGGACTCACTGGAGCTACCAAAAAACAAGAACCCCTCACAATTGCTTCACAGATTGAACAGGTGGTTGCCCAAGCTGACGCCCTGAAAACTGATGAAGAAAGGGACAAACTTCACCAAGTTCTCTTAAAATATAAGAAATCATTCTCAACTGACTCGATGGATTGTGTGTTGACCAAGCTCCACACAGTGAGCATCCCAACCCCGCCCAACGCTCCACCTGCATTTGTCAGACAATACAAGATTCCTCTGGCAGCATATCAACCTATCAGAAAAATCATTTGATGACCTTTTCGAAAAGGTATCATACGATACTGTAACAGCACTTACTTTGCGCCTTTATGGCCAGTGTTGAAACCAAATGGTAAGCCGAGAGCCACAATAGACTACATAAAGCTAAACAAACAAGTTCCCTTATCCAGGGGGCCAATGAATCAGCTCTAACAGGAACTGATGGCGGCGCCAAGATGGCGGCGCGTGCAAACGTTGCGGCTTCTCTCTCTCCCAGCAACACGGTGCTTTCGACTGTTTTGTCCTGCACGCCGCAATTTGCCGGCACGTCTTTGTCTTGTCTACGTGTTCAAGAACGCATGTATAGCCGTGAATTCCTGCTTGATGTCGGAAAAACCGCTCATTTGGGAATAAACAGCGAACTCCAGGAGAAGCTAAATGAGCTCGAGGAGGAGTTACGTGAGCTTCGTGACTGCGAGCTGCTCTGGAAGCCAGCCCCGAACTTCCCTTCATCGCGCCCGCCGTGGAAGTACCACAAGCGGCGTGACGCTTCACCGCGCCCGCCATGGAAACGCCATAAGCGGCGTGACAGGAAACAGAAGCGGGGCAAACGTGGAGGTATCAGAGCTAGGCTAGCAGCTAGCCCACACAGGCCGGCTATTCCATCCATGGTTCTGGCTAACGTGCGCTCCTTGGACAACAAATTGGATTATATACGCCTGCTACGAACGACACAAAAGACTGTGAGAGACTGTTGTGTGTTTGTGTTCACGGAAACGTGGCTTAACAACAACGTTCTGGACCACGCTATCCAGTTGGAGCAGCTAACATGCTACAGAGCGGACCGAGCTTTCATCAAGGGAGGTAAGACTCGCGGAGGCGGGCTCTGTGTTTACATCAACAACGCATGGTGTCGTGATGCTGCTGTGGTCTACAAACACTGCTCACATTTAGTGGAGTTCATGACTATTAAATGCAGACCGTTCTTTTTACCGAGGGAGTTTACAGCTGTTTTGATTGTTGCTGTATATATCCCTCCAAGCTCCAACAGCAAAGATAGAGGTGAGGCACTGAATGAACTATATCTGCACATCAGTGAGCAACAAACAGCCCACCCTGATGCTTTTCTCATCACGGCTGGTGATTTCAACCATGCAGATTTAAAGAGTGTTCTTCCAAAAACATACAGAAACATAAACTTTGCAACAAGAGGAAACAACACCCTGGACCAGGTTTACACCACCATGAAAAATTCCTACAGAGCCATCCCCCTCCCCCACATTGGTGCTTCTGACCATATCTGTGTTATGCTAAAGCCAGCATACAGGCCACTGGTGAAAGTCACAAAACCAGTCCGCAAGCAGATACGAGTGTGGCCAGAGGGGTCTTCAGAGGCACTCCAGGACTGTTTTGACACCACAGATTGGAGTATGTTCAAAGAAGCTGCTACCACAAACAACACCACATGTCTCCAGGAGTACTCAGACACTGTATGTTCATACATCACCAAGTGCATTGATGATGTAACCAACCTTAAAACCATCACTGTTCGGGCTAACCAGAAGCCATGGCTGACAGCTGAGGTTCACAGACTCATGAAAGCCAGGAATGCTGCCTTCAAAGCGGGAGATCAGGTGGGCCTGAGGGCAGCCAGAAACAACCTGGACCGGGGCATCAGAAAGGCAAAGAGGCAGTATTCTGGGAAAATAGCTCACCGTTTCAAGGACAGCAGGGATACACGCAGTCTGTGGCAGGGAATACAGACCATCACAAACTACAAACCACCCCCCCAGACCTGTGACAGCTCAGCCTCTGCGCTGAATGAACTGAATGAGTTCTTTGCTCGGTTCGAGGCAAGTAACAGCACACCAGCACATAAACTCCCCCCCTCTCCTGATGGCCAGGTGCTGACGCTGTCCTCAGACAGCGTAAGGCGATCATTCATCAAGATTAACGCCCGGAAGGCCTCTGGTCCTGACAACATACCTGGTCGTGTGCTGAAGGACTGTGCAAGGGAACTCGCAGCGGTCTTCACGGACATCTTTAACATCTCACTGAGCCAGGCCATCGTCCCCACCTGTTTCAAAGCCACCACCATCATCCCTGTCCCAAAGAAGGCAACGCCCGCATGCCTCAATGACTATCGCCCAGTAGCACTCACCCCCATCCTGATGAAGTGCTTTGAACGGCTAGTCATGAAAAGCATCACATCTGTCCTCCCTGACTCCCTGGATCCCTTCCAATTTGCATACCGACCTAATCGCTCAACCGACGATGCCATCTCCTCTGCCCTTCACACAGCTCTCACACATCTGGACACGAAGGACTCCTATGTTAGAATGTTGTTCATCGACTTCAGCTCGGCATTTAACACCATCATCCCCCAACAGCTCATCCTTAAACTGGACAGTCTGGGGCTGAACACCTCAATGTGTAACTGGCTGCTAGACTTCCTGACCGGGAGACCACAGACAGTGCGGGTCGGGAGTAACACATCTAGCACCATCACATTGAACACAGGGGCCCCACAAGGATGTGTGCTGAGCCCCCTTCTATTCACCCTGCTAACACACGACTGCACACCATCGTACAGCTCCAACCACTTCATCAAGTTTGCGGACGACACAACAGTGGTGGGTCTCATCAGCAACAACGATGAGACGGACTACAGGAACGAGGTGAGCCGCCTGGCCTTGTGGTGCGGACACAACAATCTCACTCTCAACGTGGAGAAGACAAAGGAGATTGTTGTGGACTTCAGGAAGAAGGATGCCCAACATGCCCCTCTGACCATCAACAGCACCGCAGTGGAGAGAGTAGACAGCACCAAGTTCCTGGGAGTGCACGTCTCAAAGGACCTGTCCTGGAGCAGGAACACTGCAGCACTGGCAAAGAAGGCTCACCAGCGTCTCTACTTTCTCCGCAAGCTGAAAAGGGCTGGAGCTTCAACCCCCATCATGAGCACCTTCTACAGAGGTGCCATAGAAAGTGTCCTGACCAGCTGCATCACTGTGTGGTTTGGTGCATGTACTGCATCCTGCCGCAAGAGCCTCCAGCGCATTGTGAGAGCAGCTGAGAAGATCGTGGGCACCTCCTTGCCCTCACTGCAGGACTTACACAGCAAACGCCTCACTCGGAAAGCCCACTGCATGGCAGGTGATCCCACACACCCACTACACAGCTGCTTCAGACTGCTGCCATCAGGGAGGAGACTGAGGAGTCTCCAGGCTCGAACCAGCAGACTGAGAGACAGCTCTGTTCATCAGGCAGTCAGGATGCTAAACACTCTGCCTGCTCTGCCCCCCCTCCCATTTGAACTGCCTTAACACTAAAACTTTCTCACACATTACCACACAACACAAAGATTTTAACACTGGACTCTGTGTCATCAAACGGGTTATTCACTAAACTCTCGGTCATGTGCTCATACAGTTTGCACTAATGTTTGTATTACATCACTGCCTATAATCATAATACTGTTTACATTCTCTGTTTACATTTATTAATACTGTTTACTTTTATTACTACTGCTTACATGTAATTACTACTGTTTACATTTACACTACTCTAATATCTACACCACTGCTGATACATATACAGTGTGCTCTGAACGGTCTTATTTAGGGATGCCCAATGTGCCTTACTGCATATGCCACTTTTTGCCTCTATAACAACATCAACTACTACCTCATACATATACTGTGTACATTAACTCATACGCTGCTTTGCCACTTTGCAAATGTCAATGCTAGAAACCTTTAGTTTATTTTAGTTATACTTTTTATACTCTTTTTTTATACTAGTATGCAAAAACTCAGGACAGTATTATGTTCATTAAATGTTTAATGTTTTAGTTTTAGAGTTGGTGTAAATTTTCATACTCTTATACCACTATGCAAAAACTCAGGACAGTGTTAGTTTTACTATTTTATGCTTATGTCTATTATTATATGTTTCAGTGTTTCAATGTTTAGATGTTTACTGTTGCACCGAGGGACTGAGAGAAACGCAATTTCGGTCCTGTGTATGTCCTGTACAGTACATATTGCAGATCTGACAATAAAGTTGACTTTGACTTGACTTTTGAACTGCCCAAGGTCACCAATGGTAAGTACTTTTCGACCCTCAATGTCGCCTCTGGTTTTTGGACCATACCTTTATGCACCGAGGATCAATACAAACTACCTTTCACTTTTGGTGGCCGACAATACACCTTTAATAGGTGTCCCTTTGGCTACGCTAATTCACCTGCAGAGTTCAACATCTTCTTAAACAAAGCATGTCCAGACGCCCACCAGCGTGGGACACTTGTTTACGTGGATGATGTCCTTTTGAGGCAACCAACACTGGACTCACATTTGGCTGAAATTGACCCTGTTCTGAATCAACTAACAACTGCTGGTGCTAAGATATCACTGTCAAA
>JBBPBX010005372.1:60857-65857 GCA_038048925.1 Garcialebias charrua
GAACAAAAGGGTGCCTTTTCTCCACTACATCGATAGAAGCGGAGGGACTTTTTGGCCAGACTTTGGAGCGAATCCAAACCAAGCTGGACCAAAGGCGCAGGCAGGCTGAAGCTCTCAGGGTGGTCCCTCGTCGGAGTTTCGCCCCACCCAGAGAGCCCGCTGGAAGCAGACCTGCACAGCCGCGGCACCGCTCGACGACGCGTGCACCACCGCAGAAGCGGACAGCATACGAGGAGGAGCCTCGGCAGAGACCCCCGCCGAACCAACCTCGCTCCGAGCACGCATGGACTAAAAACAGGTTTGTCCCACGCCAAGCGAGCAGGCACAGGGCCTCCTCGGCGAACCGGGACACTCGTCAAAAACGTGCCTGATGAACCAGGTTCACGTTTACATTTTCGACGACCTCCTGCCCACGTGGTAACAGGAGTGTTTGCACCTTGTTCAGACTTTATTTGTAGCAAAGTACAAAAAGCTGATAATCATGTTGCATGCACAAACCATGTTCTTCCTGCTGTGAGTGACATCAAATCATGTATGTCGTTGCACGTAAGCATGAATAAAACTCATAAAACAGCACATCCCTGTTTTATTGAAAAAAAACACACCAACACAAATAAAGTCAACAGTACGGGCCTCTGGCCTGTCGGCCGTCATAAAGGGGGGGTACATCCCCCTCCCTCACGGCTCATGGGGTGCCAGCCTATTCAATAAGCCCCAGCAGGGTGCCTTTGAAGCTGTCTCCAAAAGACAGACCCAGAGGCGTCTGCGAACAGACCCTTCACCTCTTGCTAAGGCAGGTGGGAAAGGGCACGTGTCCCAGCCCCTGCTCCATTAGGAGCAAGGGGCCGGCTAATACACTAGCCAGACGACCACGTGACACGCTCACACCACAGGAGAGCACGTCGGATGCCCCAAAGCAGACACATTTTTCACACCCTTTGAGAAGCGGCTGTGATCACGCTACTGTGCGTGTAAAAGGATCGGAGTTGAACCAGGCCTTTCCTCCTGATTTTGAAGGTAAACTGGGCTCCTTATCAACAAATTATCTTGAGTCTGCCAGCCACAAAGGATCATCCCCACGTTCACACATCGCTGTTGCTCCTTTATTATTCATGAAGGACACATAAGGCTCGAACAGTGGAAGTGCAGCACGTGATTTTCCACACAAAGCTGCATCAACCTTGTCCCCACACAGTATCCCACCTGGGGGGACAACAATTGGAGTCAGGAGGTCTGCTCGTTTACAGAAACAGCAGCCCCTCGACCCAACAGAAAAACCTGTTTTGGAGGGAAACAGTAGTTTTCCTGTTCCAACTCATTCTAATAAAATTAATAGACTCCATCTGTCTTCGAGGAGACTCGATCAGAGAAGTCTGTTAACACATCAACGTGGAGGCCCGCTTCCCAACCTGGTGGACTCTCAAAGTCTCACACAGGAAGTCACAGCCCAGCTGTTTAGGCCAGGATCTGGAATTAATTCCAGCCTGTTAGCTGAAAAAGACAGACTGATGGCGTCGGGTTTGCCTGAGAACGTGGTGACAACTATACAAAATGCCCGTGCCGGGTCAACTCGCACAAAAGTGGCGCATTTTCGAAGCCTGGTGCTCAGAAAGAAATATCATTTCTTATGCTTGCGACCTGGCTCAACTTTTAACTTTCCTTCAGGATTTACTGGAAAAGGGTCATTCTTATTCAACGATTAAAGTCTTCCTTGCAGCTATCTCTGCCTGTCATGAGGGCTGGGGACACAGGACTCCTGGAGCACACCCAATCATAATGAAATATATGAAAGGTGTGCTTCGAACTAGGCCACCCAGCAGGACCTTAACCCCTGGTTGGGATCTTGGTCTGGTCTTGGGGGCTCTTTGCCACCCACCATTCGAGTCTCTCAGCGAGATTAAGATAAATCTTCTATCTTATAAAACTGCTCTTCTCCTAGCTCTTTGCTCGGCGAAACGCGTGGGTGACCTCCATGCATTATCTTTACACCCAATGTGTACCAGATTCGCCCTTGATGGGTCAAAGGTCACAGTATGAGTGCACATCTATTCCCCTAGCTCCCCGAACGCAACTACGCTGCTCACTGCACCACCTGGTGGTGGTTGGGTTAAATGCAGAAGACCAATTTCGTCTGTCAAGTATGGGAACATACACAGATGACAAATGTGACAAATTATTATTATTATTATTAATCTCGCATATACTCCCAAGGTCCTGACCCTGAACCATAGGAGTCTGGACTTTGATCTCTCCTCCTTTCCACCTGCCCCTGTCCTCACTCAGGAACAGGAAAGGCTACAGGCTCTCTGCCCAGTGAGGGCTTTACGCACCTACATGCAGAGGACAGCCGAATGGAGGAAAACAACCCAACTGTTCGTCTGCTTTGCCGCACCTGCTACAGGAAAGGCCCTATCAAGACAGCGCCTCTCACATTGGGTGACGGAGGCCATTAAGAGGGCATACGGTAGCAAAGGTCAACAAGTGCCCCCTGGAGTCCATGCTCACTCAACCAGGGGCTTGGCCACTTCCTGGTCATTGTTCAAGGGCGTGTCAGTTGCAGACATTTGTGCTGCTGCGAACTGGAGCTCTTTAAACACTTTTGCAAAGTACTACAGTTTGGATGTTACTGCGTGTGATGTCACTCAGGCTGTTCTTTCTAATACACAATAGAAAGTAGCTTTGAGATGCCTTCTGGTCAATGGCAGACGTTCACACTAACATGCATTTTACTGAGCATTTCAAGGGTGTGAATGAATTACGTTCCCATAGCAAGTATGTTGCACCGAGAGACCGAACTGAAAGGGAACTGAAAGTTATGCACCATAACTCATGTTCCCTGAAGGAAGGGAACAAGGTGCAACATAGTTGGCCCTTTTCAATGCTGAAAGCTCGGTGAAGTGCAAATTTTCGAGGAAGATGGATGGGTGTCAGTCGCCTAAGTACCTAAAGGGCGGTACCTCTGGCGCGGGGTGACGCCCCTCTGCCGTAAAAGGCGTGAATGTATTCCTTCAGGTAATCGCTCAGGGGCGCAGTTCCCATAGCAAGTATGTTGCACCTTGTTCCCTTCCTTCAGGGAAAATGAGTTATGGTGCATAACTTTCAGTTTTCGAGATCATGTTTGTCCATAAATGTTTAAGGTCACAGCAGCAATAGATTATTACTACGGTACTGTAAATGTGACCATTTTCAGCAAGGCTCAGTTAGAGTTCATTAAGTAAAAAGCACTTGTTCGATTCAAAGTTGACCAAATTTGAGCACACTTTATTTTAACGTCCTGGTTCATGATCCAGGTAGAAAAATTGAACAAAGTTAAGTCAGGTCCTCTGGATGGATTCTTCTTCCAGAACAAAAGTCATCTGTCCACAGGAGCTGATTTAACTATGTTGGATTATTTGAACGTGTTTGTGCACAGCTGCATGCCTGAAAATACAAGAACAAGTCCAGATCATGTTGTGGTCAAGTCCTGTGAGCTGCTGTGACACCCAGTGTGACCTCACATGTGGCTCGCACATGAACATCAGGATCAAAGGAACATCAAATGACCTCTAACAATAATTAATCATAATTAAATATGTAAGACATATTCATTCCAAGAAATCTGTGTGAATGTGTGAATTTCTGAGTTCAACACCTGTGGTGTTTTTAAAGTACAGAGGATCCATCCTTCACCCAACATCCATCATCCATCCATCCATCCACCGATCCATGCATCCACCCATGTTAATCCATCTTCCATTCATCCAACCATCAATCGTGCATCATCCATTCATCCATCTGTCCGTGCTTGCATCCATCCATCCATTTAGCCATTTGTCCATCCATCAATCCATCCATCATCCATCCATCTGTCCAAACATGCGTGCATGCGTGCATCCATCCATCAAGCCATCTGTACATCCATCCATCAATCCATCCTTCCATCATCCATAATCCATCCATCATCTATGTGACCATGCATGCATGCATCCATCCATTGATCCATCTGTCCATCATCCATCCATCCATCTGCCCAGCCATCAATTCATCCATCTTTCATCATCGAACATTCATCATCCATCACCCATTATTCATCATCCATCATCCATCACACATCATTCATCATACATCTGTCATACATCATCATATATCCATCATCCATCCATCATCCATCTTTCATCATCCATTATTCATCATCCATCATCCATCACGCTTCATTCATCATACATCTGTCATACATCATCATATATTCATCATCCATCCATCATCCATCTTTCATCATCCATTATTCATCATCCATCATCCATCACGCTTCATTCATTATACAGTACATCTGTCATACATCATCATATATTCATCATCCATCCATCATCCATCTTTCATCATCCATTATTCATCATCCATCATCCATCACACTTCATTCATCATACATCTGTCATACATCATCATATATTCATAATCCATCCATCATCCATCTTTCATCATCCATTATTCATCATCCATCATCCATCATGCTTCATTCATCATCCAACATTCATCATCCATCATCCATTATTCATCATCCATCATCCATCACGCTTCATTCATCATACATCTGTCATACATCATCATATATTCATCATCCATCCATTATTCATCATCCATCTTTCATCATTCATCATTCATGATCTATCATCCATCCATCAGCCAACATTCATCATCCATCATACATGATAATTCATTTACTTTATATCATTCATCTATCCATCATCATCCATCCTTCCATATTCATCTTATATCATTAATCATTCATCCATCATACACCATTCATCATCATCATCATCATCATCATCATCATCATCATCATCATCATCATCATCATCATCATCATCATCATCAATCCATCCATCCATCCATCACCCTGTCTGTCCATCCTTTCATGCATCTATCCATCATCCTTCATTCTGTCTGTCCATCCATCCATTCATCCATCCTTCCATCATCCATCTGTCCATGCATCCATCCATCCATTAATTCATTCATCC
>JBBPBX010005372.1:68357-72384 GCA_038048925.1 Garcialebias charrua
AGTCTAGTGGTTCTACATTTGATGCTCCTCAACCTCCGTCCTGAGGGGAGTGGGGCAAAGAGTGAGTGTGCTGGGTGAGTGAGGTCTTTCATGATGCAGGTGGCTCTTTTCCTGCATCTGGAGGTGTAAATGTCTGTGATGGTGGGGAGACTGACTCCAACAGACTTCTGTGCAGCCTTCACCACTCTCTGTAGAGCTTTCCTCTCTGCAACTGTGCAGCCTCCATGCCACACGTTGATGCTGGAGCACAGGATGCTCTCCACTGCACACCTGTAGAAGGAGGTGAGGACTGGGCTGCTCAGACCAGCTCGTCTCAGCCGTCTGAGGAAGTAGAGTCTCTGATGACCTTTCTTGATCAGGCTGGTGGTGTTGTTGCTCCAGCTGAGGTTATCATTCAAGTGTACACCCAAGTATTTGTAGCTGGAGACCACTTCCACTGCAGATCCACTTATGTTCAGTGGGGTGTGGGTGTGTTTGTTCCTTCTGAAGTCCACAATCATCTCCTTTGTCTTCTTCACATTCATGTGAAGGTTATTCTCTTTGCACCAGCTCTCCAGGTGTTCCACCTCCTGTCTGTAGCTGGACTCGTCATTGTTTGTGATGCATCCCATCTAGGGATGCACCGATCCACATTTCTCACTTCCGATCCGATCCCGATACTTAAGAACTGGGTATCGACCGATACCGATACTTTTCCGATCCGATACTGTTCAGGTATGTGAATCTGTATAATGAAATATTTGTACTGAGACTATAAAGTTATGTGTATTTTGGAATGTTTTCTATACTATAAAGACTATACTGTTAAAGTTTGTGAGTTTCCTGTTGTGAGTGTCTTCATTGGTTTTAACTCACATAATGTTAAGACGGCAGTCACAGAATATGATGGAACACAAGTGCTCTTTGAAGCTGGATCGGAAATATCGGCAGGTTGGATCCGATATCCGATACTTAAATTATGCTGGTATCGGATACCGATACCGATACTGGGTCGGATCTGCCCCATCCCTAATCCCATCACCGTTGTATCATCTGCAAACTTAACAATATGACTGCCTGGATGTGTGGCTGTACAATCATATGTGAGCAGAGTGAACAGAAGAGGGCTCAGCACACATCCTTGAGGAGAGCCAGTGCTGAGGGTAATGGTGGAGGAGGAGAAGTTGTGGATCCTCACTGACTGTGGTCTGTTTGTTAAGAAGTCTAGACCCAGTTACAAACGGAGGGGCTTAGTCCAAGTGTGGATAGTTTGTCTATCAGGGTTTGGGGGATCATGGTGTTGAAGGCAGATGTGAAGTCCACAAAGAGCATGCGCACGTATGAGTCCTTCTGATCCAGGTGGGTGAGAGCAGTGTGGACCACAGAGGAGATGGCGTCCTCTGTTGATCGGTTCTCGCGGTATGCATACTGATGAGGATCCTCGTTGATGTTGACGGTTGTCTTGATGTGGGACATGACCAGTTTCTCAAAACATTTAGCGACTATCGGGGTGAGAGCCACCGGCCGATAGTCATTCAGACCAGTCACTGTGGAGCTCTTTGGAACTGGGATGATGGTGGAAGTCTTCAGGCAGGTGGGAACTGACTCTAGTGCAAGTGAGGTGGTGAAGATGTCAGCCAGCACCTCACAGAGCTGGTCCGCACATCTGTCCATCCTTCGTCACTCATCATCCATCATCCATCATTCATAATTCCACATACATACTGTTACAACCGTAAAACAGTCAAAACATATTCATGGACACTGAACACAGAAGAAGTTTTAAAAGAAATTTTATTAACTAAAACTAAAGGTGACCAAGCTGGTGAGGTCCCTTCTGGCTTCTCCCACCAGGCCTGGAGCATCTTCTCCTGGAACAGCGCCCTAAAAAAACTAAAGAAAATTAAAGTACAAAGAAAAGATGGATAGGTGAGTCTGGCCAAACTTAGGAAAAACGCCACCCAGGCAAACCCAACCCGGTAGGGCCGTAGTGTTCTCCCCCAGGCGACGATCTATCTATAATTTATAAGGCCCTCACTTAACCAAAAGGAAAAATACGAAATAAATACGAAAACTAGGCTACCAAACCTCACCCATCAAAAGTACAAATAAATAGCCAAAAAGAGAAAAAAGCATTTAACAGTCCCTCACAGTGGACCACAGAAGTCCTCCTTCAGAACAGCTGAACAGACACTGGCCTCAGTGTCACTCAATTAAGCCTTTTAGGCTCAAGCACAACCACACTCCTCCTAAGTCTAAAACTAAATCACTATTAGCACTTAAGGTGCTTTAACCTACCCCAAACTCTGCTTTAGGCAGCCAGAGTCACTTTTAGAGCTCAAAGCAACTCAACTATACTCCCCCTGGAGCACACACACTAACTATCAGAGAGGGTGGAGATCTCCCTGTTAGTTTTATCACACAACTCAAAACTGTGTGTCAACACTCGGTTTAATTACCTTTAAAGTGTCTTCAACCAGGACTTGTTCCACAAGTCCAGCTCCCACACTTGATCAGCAAGCCAGATCCTGCTCCACCAAGTCTCCACACTGCTCAAAGCACTGCCTGTGAGAGATAAAGGCAGGAGCTGCAGGTGAACACCTGTGCTGCTCAATTAAGTCTGATTAGGACTTGGCTGAGTTTAAAAAAAAAGGTGAGTTCTTCCTGAACCAGCAGGCTGCAACAAACTGCAGCAGGTTACATAGGAAGAGAAAAAAAAACATACAGGAGGGTGCAGTCAGCTTAGAATGTTGTTTTTAAACACATTAAAAACTCTGGGGTACATAACACCCCCATGGCCAGATTTTTGAATGGGGGAAAATGTTCAAGTGTCGTGTAAGGACACAACATATCTCCCATACAAAAACAGTGAGTATAAAATGTAGCGGTCACATTCAAAATACTTGAAACTCAAAGAGGCGGTGCATAGCACGTTCAACCTCATAAGGCCATAGTCTAACTTCACCCACATCAATGTCCACATCAATGTTGTGTTGCATCACTTGTGTTCGAGAAGGTATCTCTGAAAACAAGAATTTATGCGAGATGATTAAGTGTTTTAGGTTTTCTTTTTTATTATCATCAAGATGAGTAAACAACTCATCTAAGTTTGTTAAGTAGTGCGAGTTAGGGAGCTTTCCTTCCCTTCCATCTTTTCATGAAGAAAACAGTCTTCCTCATTTTCTACACTTTCAGTGCTTTCAGTGATAGATAGCTCCAGTTTGTTTTCAACAGTCTTAACAGCACATACCGAATCTATGTTGTTGTTGTTATCAACTGATTCAATGTATGGTTTGATCATATTAACATGACACAGTCTCGAACCACGCTTTCTGTCAGGGGTAGTGATTATGTAATCACGATCAGATATTTTTGCTTTCACAACATATGGACCAGAATAACGAGCTTGCAAGCTCGAGCCTGGGACAGGAAGTAAGGTCAACACCTTGTCTCCAGGTTGAAATGTTCGTTCCACAGCTTTTTTGTCAAAAAGAGACTTCATCTTAGCTTGTGCGACTTGCATGTTTTTCTGGGCAATTTCACATGCTCGTTTCAGCTTAAAACGAAAATCACTGACATAATCCAACAGGTTTTTATCAGTGTTATCACACAACCATTTCTCTTTTAAAAGCTTTAAAGGGCCACGAACGTTGTGAGCGAACACCAGCTCAGCAGGACTAAAACCTAGAGATTCTTGAACAACTTCCCGAATTGCAAACATTTGTAAATGTATGCCTTTATCCCAATCTTTCTCAAACTCCAAACAGTATGCACGTAACATTGTTTTCAAGGTTTGGTGAAAACGTTCAAGAGCACCTTGGCTCTCAGGGTGATAGGCCGTAGAACAGGTATGCTTAATTTTCAACTGTTCTAAAACTTGTGCAAATACTTTTGACATGAAGTTACTACCTCGATCTGTTTGCACTACACAAGGTAGTCCAAACAGAGAGAAGAACTTAGTGAGCACCTTAACTACCACAGGAGTAGTTATTTTACGCACAGCAAAGACTTCAGGGAATCTAGTGGAAGTACACATTACAGTGACTAA
>JBBPBX010005373.1:0-14485 GCA_038048925.1 Garcialebias charrua
CCAGACAACATCCCAGGGAAAGTTCTGAAGGAATGTGCGGACCAGCTCTGTGAGGTGCTGGCTGACATCTTCACCACCTCACTTGCACTGGAGTCAGTTCCCACCTGCCTGAAGACCGCGACCATCATCCCAGTCCCAAAGAGCTCCACAGTGACTGGTCTGAATGACTATAGACCGGTGGCCCTCACCCCGATAGTCGCTAAATGTTTTGAGAAACTGGTCATGTCCCACATCAAGGCAACCGTCAACATCAATGAGGACCCTCATCAATACGCATACCGTGAGAACCGATCAACAGAGGACGCCATTTCTTCCGTGGTCCACACTGCTCTCACCCACCTGGATCAGAAGGACTCATACGTGCGTCTGCTCTTTGTGGACTTCACATCTGCCTTCAACACCATGATCCCCCAAACTCTGATAGACAAACTATCTACACTTGGACTAAGCCCCTCTATTTGTAACTGGATACTAGACTTCTTAACAGACAGACCACAGTCCGTGAAGATCCACAACTTCTCCTCCTCCACCATAACCCTCAGCACTGGCTCTCCTCAGGGATGTGTGCTGAGCCCCCTTCTGTTCACTCTGCTCACATATGATTGTACAGCCACACTTCCAGGCTGTCATATTGTTAAGTTTGCAGATGATACAGCGGTGGTGGGATGCATCACAAACAATGATGAGTCCAGCTACAGACAGGAGGTGGAACACCTGGAGAGCTGGTGCAAAGAGAATAATCTTCACATGAATGTGAAGAAGACAAAGGAGATGATTGTGGACTTCAGAAGGAACAAACACACCCATGCCCCACTGATAATAGGTGGGTCTGCAGTGGAAGTGGTCTCCAGCTACAAATACCTGGGTGTACACATGAATGATAACCTCAGCTGGAGCAACAACACCACCAGCCTGATCAAGAAAGGTCATCAGAGACTCTACTTCCTCAGACGGCTGAGACGAGCCGGTCTGAGCAGCCCAGTTCTCACCTCGTTCTACAGGTGTGCAGTGGAGAGCATCGTGTGCTCCAGCATCAACGTGTGGCATGGAGGCTGCACAGTTGAAGAAAGAAAAGCTCTGCAGAGAGTGGTGAAGGCTGCACAGAAGTCTGTTGGAGTCAGTCTCCCCACCATCACAGACATTTACACCTCTAGATGCAGGAAAAGAGCCACCTGTATCATGAAAGACCTCACTCATCCAGCACACTCACTCTTTGCCCCACTCCCCTCAGGACGGAGGTTGAGGAGCATCAAGTGTAGAACCACTAGACTGAGGAACAGCTTCTACCCTGAGGCTGTTAGACTCATGAATAAATAAAAATAAAATTAAAATAAACACTGCAAAATATCACATCATGCTGATGCTGATATGTTTTCTTGTTGCTGTGTTCATCTGTGACCATCTGTGACCATCTGCTCATACAAACTCATGTTCGTGCTGCTGTTTATTCCCACTATATTAGGCTTAGTGTATTACTAGTTGATGTTTTTCTTAGTTAGTTCTCGATGTTATTACTGTTTTTCTCTTTCATTTGTTGTTGGATGTAACTGGGACCTCGTGTACATAATCTCGTTTTCATCTCATGTACCACATGCGGTGCAAATGACAATAAAGACTCTCTGACTCTGACTCTGACTCTGATATCCTAGATGCTATTACTGTTTTTCTCTTACATTTTGTTGTTGGATGTAACTGGGACCCTGTGTACATAATCTCATTTCATTACATGTACTACATGCAGTGCAAATGACAATAAAGACTCTCTGACTCTGACTTAGCTGCTTAGTCACCAGTTTGTCAAAAACCTCTGACACACAAGGTAGAACAGCTATTAGCTTATAACTGTTAACGTCGGTCTGACTCCCACCCTTAAAAAGAGAGTGAACAGTAGCAGCCTTCCACTCTGCTGAAATTTCACAGAGTACATGGGGGATGTCTGCTTACAGGTTAGAGGTTGTAAAAAATATTCATTTTATGTGTAACAACTTTAGAAAATATGCTTTCATTTTTAGTTATAATGTTTGACATTTCACCAGACTGCTACCAGTGATGTCCTTTGCTGTTTGCACCACCCTCTAGTGCTTTCCGACTCTAACTGGTGCAATTCCCGTACCACCCTTTGATGCAGCCTGTCAGCAGGCTCTCAATGGTGCACCTATAGAAGTTTGTGAGGATGTTGGTGTTTGTATCAAAACTTCTTTATTCTTCTTAGGAAGTAGAGACTTTATTGGGCTTTCTTGACCACAGTGTTTGTATGTAATGTCCAGGAAAGATCTTCAGTAATGTGAATGCAGAGAAACTTGAAGCTGCTGACCTGCTACACCTCAGCATTGTTTATGTTGATGGTGGAGTGCTGGCCTCCATGAAGTCCACTATCATCTCTTTTGTTTTGCTGACATTTAGACATAAGTTATTTTCCTGACACCACCTGGTCAGTGATTTCACTTCATCTCTGTAGCACTCTTGTCATTGTTGGTGATGAGGCCCAAGCTGGTGGTGTCATCAGCATACTTGAGGATGACATTAGAGCTGTGCTTGGTGGTACAGTCATGTGTAAATAGTGAGTACATGAGTGGACGAGGATACAGCCCTGAGGTGTACCGGTGCTGAGGACTAGTGTGGAGGAGAGGTGACTGACGATTCTCACTGCCTGGGGTCTGTTGGTGAGAAAGTCCAGTATCAAGCAGCAGATGGACTTCTCCAGGCTCAGTGTGGTGAGCTTGGACACCAGCTTGGAAGGGATTGTGGTGTTGAATGCTGAGTTGTAGTCAATAAAGAGCATTCTCACATAGATGTTTTCCTTCTCCAGATGAATGAGGGAGGTGTAAACTGCTAAAACAATTGCATCATCAACAGATGATGCGATTGCATCTGCATCATCTGTTTGCTCTGTATGCAAATTGTAGGGGGTCCAGGGTGTCAGGGAGGGAGGCACGGATTTGAATTTTGATAATTTGCTCAAAGCACTTCATGATGACAGATGTGAGTGCTGTGGGCTGAAAGTCGTTAAGGCAGGATGCTGCAGAGGTCTTTGGGATAGGGACAACAGTAGAGGTCTTATGATGGTGAATCCAATACACTGGCTCAGAAACAAGTTATAGTTTTGGTAGACACCTTGGTGAGTTGGTCATTGCACACTCTCAGCACCCAACCTGGGATGCCATCCTTGCGAGGGTTTACCTTCTTGAATGCCCATCTCACTGTATCAGTGTCTAAACAGAGTGTGATCTTCTCACTGTCTATATTTGGTCTGGTGACTTACAATCTTACAGAGGTCCAGGTTGTAACAGAGAGGCTAGGCTGAAACTAGCAGAGGTCCAGAGTGTAGCAAATGGAAGGTCAGGCAGATGCCAGCAGAGGTCCAGACTGTTTTAATTAAAAGTTATCTATCAAAGTAAGCCAGCACATTGGATTGAATCTTCACTTTGTCACAGTCTCCCATCCTGAGGAAGCAAAAAGGCAACAGTGGAAAGGAAAAACTCCTTTTTAATAGGAATAAACCTCCAGCAGAACCAGGCTGAGTACAAGTGGTCATATGCTTTGGCCGGCTGGGGATAATCTGGAGTTTTTTTTAATTATTACCGATATATGTCCGTTGAAAGACGTATTATGGTATAGTCACTGTACAAATGTTCATCTATCAAAGGTCTCTTGTCCGACCCATAACTTCTGACCTGCTCAAGGTAATTTAATTAAACTTCATAGACATTTGCATAATCACTAGACAGAGTGTCACATATTTCATCACCCCAGCACCAAGTTCAAGTCCAAATATTAAGGTCAAATGTTATACCAGGTCTTTGCCTGTCTGGGTTATTGCTATAGACCACCTATATTATAGTTTGTCAACATGCATATAAAGTGCCATATGCACTCTTGTTGAATTGTTCTGTCACAAATTAATAACGAGTACCGTATGAGCGGCCAGTGACATGTCTCAAAACTGATGAAGACATGGACTAGGTCTTCTTTTAGGATTTGCTAATTCTAGACTAACCCTAGGCAGAACTTTGAGAACACAAAATTTTCTAGAGTTTATGAGTTTTACAGTTATGCTAATTGTTGGCATGATAGTAGCTGAGAGTCATTCATAACACATACTTCAAATGCTAGTTTGTGTGCAGGATCTTGGCCTAAAGTTTTCGTAAAAAAATTTGGAGTCATCACTTTTTGCAAAGTATCATAAATCACTGGATGGATTACAATGAACCTTTCAGAAAGTAATTATTGGATGTATGTACATCTATAACTGATTACCTTTTAGAATCAAGTTAATTTAAGATGGCTACCACAGCTACTTGACATTATCCAACATTAAAAATGTTTCTAACTTGGTCAATTTTATAGATATTGAGCTAAAATGTCATCTGGTAGTGGTTGACAGCCATTCACAACATATACCATACCATACCATACCATACCATTTTATTTATAAAGCACTTAAAACAGCAACAAGGCCAACCAAAGTGCTGTACAAACAAATAAACAACAGGCAACACGTAGGCAACATACAAAATGAAGTAAAAAAAAAACTGAATACTGTATAGACATAAAATCGTCGCAAATAATAAATAAAACAACCAAACACAGATCATCTGGTGTTGAAAGCAACGGAATAGTAGTGGGTCTTTATAATGGGATTTGAAAACCGAGAGGGAGGGGGCCTGTCTGACTAGGAACAAAACTTGTTCCAAAGTCTTGGGCCTGCTACAGAGAAGACCCTGTTACCTATGTGTTTAAGACGAGTTCCTGGAACTGTGAGAAGTAACTGGTCCGCTGACCTCAGAGAACGTGGTGGGACATACGGCTGTAGCATATCAAGAGATAGGCAGGGGCAAGACTGTTCAGAGATTTGTAGACATACAGGAGAATTTTTAATTGGATTTGAAGATGAACCGGTAGCCAGTGCAAGGAGGCCAAGACATGTGTAATGTGCTCTCTTTTGCCTATACTGGTTAAAAATCTGACGGTTGTTTGTGCCTATGCGCCAAACAGCAGCTCAGATTACCCACCCTTTTGGAGTCCTTGGAGGGGGTATTGGAGAGTGCGCCTCCTGGGGACTCCCTTGTTCTACTGGGGGACTTCAACGCTCATGTGGGCAATGACAGTGAGACCTGGAGGGGTGTGGTTGGGAGGAACGGCCCCCCTGATCTGAACCAGAGTGGTGTTCTGTTATTGGACTTCTGTGCTCGTCATGGATTGTCCATAACAAACACCATGTTTAAGCATAAGGGTGTCCATATGTGCTCTTGGCACCAGGACACCCTAGGTCGCAGTTCGATGATCGACTTTGTTGTCGTCTCATCTGATCTGCGGCCGCATGTCTTGGACACTCGGGTGAAGAGAGGGGTGGAGCTGTCAACTGACCACTACCTGGGGGTGAATTGGCTCCGATGGTGGGGGAGGCTGCCGGTCAGACCTGGCAGACCAAAACGTATTTTGAGGGTCTGTTGGGAAAATCTGACAGAGTCTCCCATAAGACGGAGCTTTAACTCCCACCTCCGGGAGAGCTTTGCACACATTCCGAGGGAGGCGGGGGACATTGAGTCTGAGTGGGCCATGTTCCGCACCTCTATTGTCGAGGCAGCTTATTGGAGCTGTGGCCGCAAGGTTGTTGGTGCCTGTTGTGGTGGCAACCCTCAAACCCAGTTGTGGACACCGGCGGTGAGGGATACTGTCAGGCAGAAGAAGGAGTTCTATTGGGCCTTTTTGGCCTGTGGGACCCCGGAAGCAACTGATGGGTACCGGCAGTCCAAACGGCATGTGGCTTGGGTGGTTGCTGAGGCAAAAACTTGGGTGTGGGAGGAGTTTGGAGAGGCCATGGAGAATGACTTCCGTACGGCTTCGAGGCGATTCTGGTCCACTATCCGGCGTCTCAGGGGGGGGGAAGCAGTACGCCACAAATACCATTTATAGTGGGGGATGGCGTGCTACTGACCTCAACTCGGGATGTTGTGAGTCGGTGGGCAGAATACTTCGAAGACCTCCTCAATCCCACTGGGACATCTTCCACTGAGAAAGCGGAGCCTGGGGCCTTTGGGTTGGGCTCTCCAATCTCTGGTGTTGAGTTCACCGATGTGGATTAAAAGTTCCTCGGTTGCAAGGCCCCAGGGGTGGATGAGATTCGCCCGGAGTTCCTTAGGGCTCTGGATGTTGTGGGGTTGTGTTGGCTTACGCGACTCTGCAATATTGCTTGGACATCAGGGGCAGTTCCCCTGGATTGGCAGACTGGGGTGGTGGTTCCCCTATTCAAAAAGGGGGACCGTAGAGTGTGTTCCAACTATAGGGGGATCACACTCTTAAGCCTCCCTGGTAAGGTCTATTCAGGGGTTCTGGAGAGGAGGGTCCGTCGGATAGTCAAACCTCGGATTCAGGAGGAGCAGTGTGGTTTTCTTCCTGGTCGTGGAACACTGGACCAGCTCTATACCCTCAGCAGGGTCTTGGAGGGTGCGTGAGAGTTTGCCCAACCAGTTTACATGTGCTTTGTGGACTTGGAGAAGGCATTTGACCGCATCCCTTGGGGGCCCCTGTGGGGGGTACTCCGGGAGTATGGGGTACTAGGCCCTTTGATACGGGCTGTTATGTCCCTTTACGACCAGTGTCAGAGCTTGGTCCGCATTGCCGGCAGTAACTCAGGCTCGTTTCCAATGAGAGTTGGACTCCGCCAAGGTTGCCCTTTGTCACAGATTCTGTTCATAACTTTTATGGACAGAATTTCTAGGCGCATCCAAGGTGTTAAGGGGATCCGTTTTGGTGGCCTTAGAATCACTTCTCTGTTTTTTGCAGGTGATATGGTCCTATTGGCTTCATCAGGTCGTGATCTACAGCTTTCACTGGAACGGTTTGCAGTTGAGTGTGACGCGGCCGGGATGAGGATCAGTTCCTCCAAATCCGAGGCCATGCTCTTGAGCCGGAAAAGGGTAGAGTGCCCTCTCCGGGTCGGGGAGGAGGTCCTGCCCCAAGTGGAGGAGTTTAAGTATCTCGGGGTCTTGTTCACGAATGAGGGAAAACTGGAGCGTGAGATCGATAGGCGGATAGGTGCAGCGTCCGCAGTGAAGCGGGTGCTGTACCGGTCTGTCGTGGTGAAGAGAGAGCTGAGTCAAAAGGCAAAGCTCTCAATTTACCGATCGATCTACGTTCCCACCCTCATCTATGGTCATGAGCTTTGGGTTGTGACCGAAAGAACGAGATCTCGGATACAAGCGGCTGAAATGAGTTTTCTCCGCAGGGTGTCTGGACTCTCCCTTAGAGATAGGGTGAGAAGCTCAGTCATCCGGGAGGGACTCAGAGTAGAGCCGCTGCTTCTCCACATCGAGAGGAGCCAATTGAGGTGGCTCGGGCATCTGGTTAGGATGCCACCTGGACACCTCCCTGGTGAGGTGTTCCGGGCATGTCCCATCGGGAGGAGATCCAGAGGAAGACTCAGGACACGCTGGAGGGACTATGTTTCTTGGCTGGCCTGGGAACGCCTTGGTATTCCCCCGGAGGAGCTGGCCCAAGTGGCTGGGGAGAGGGAAGTCTGGGCCTCCTTACTTAGGCTTATACCCCTGTAGTGGGCATGACCGTGCCCGCTCTGATACTTGAACTGTCCCAGTGACACCTTTTCACTGATACTCTCAGAAAAAAGACATTAACACTATTTTATTACATTATTTTGAATCAAAACACAATAAGTCATAAGAGACTCTCTTATTCCTCTATTTTTGTGTTAATGAATAACCTTGTGTTACTTGTATAAGCATTATTGAATTCAATGTTTGTTAAGTCAAAGACTGTTTAATTCAAACTGTTTAATTCAAGTTGGAAATCCAATGTTATTTCAAAATAATGATCACTTCTTCATATGATGAATCAAACGGTGAAAGTGAATTAATATGTCAGACTGAACTCGATCAGTTTTGTTAGAAGTTAGAACACAGTTTTAATCAGTTGTTTTATGAAGCTGGCTCCAGTCTAATCTGTTTCTCTGTCTTCATTCTAAACAACTTCTTCTCTGTTCTAAAAACTGATCTTCTCCTATCCGAGTGACCTTCATCCACTGGTTTGTTTGGACCAATCAGAGAAGAACAACAAGTCACTGATCACAGATCCTTCCTTAAAGTTCTAAGCTTTTGCTGGAACTGACGGAGTTTGCTGAGGACCTCAATGCCATGATGAGGTTCCCCAAAGAACTGATGATCGTCTGGTCAACACGCTAATGACCACGTCATTCAGTTAAAGGCTTATAACTTGCCAAGTTATAAGTCATCTTCAACAGCTGAAAAAGCTCTCTTTTATTGACATTCCTTTAAGGAACGTCTTATCTTGAAAACAACACCAGGAGCTGCCGTTACTTTCGGTTCGAGTCAAGGCGCACGTCTGGAGACGCTGAGAACGGTAAACGAACTGACCAAACTGGACCGAGGGAGACTGACCATCTTCACGAGGTAAAAGTCGTCAAATGCTTTGCCAAGGGTACCAACGTGTAGCCGAGTTCAGCCGGAGAGCTGCCATGCTTCTGGTTAAACACATCAAGATAACTCCCTGACTCTTAACTTCTTTTCCTCCATTTCCTTCCTCCTAAACCTTCATCTTCCTAAGCCAGAAACTAAGTTAATGTACCTGCAGAAATGAGTAAAATATCATCCTTTACTTGTTCTGTTGTTCCTATATTTCATCTGTGCTGAAGTTAATTATAGGAAAAATAATCAACCAATCATGTACAAATGTGTGATGTAATTTACAATTATGTTAAATAAATGGTGCAGTCCTGCTGTACCAACATAAGTTTAACGTTTCCTGTGAATTACATCTGGTCAAGGTATAGAATTATTGGTATTAAACTGAAAAAGAGAGAACTCGTTTAATTAATGATGTATTTTTGTGTCAGTCTAAACCCTGCCAATTTATACATCTAAAATATAGGTAAGTCATTAAACTGACCCCGTCCTATATTACTACATTGGTGGCCCGTACGGGCCACCAATTCCCAGATCAAGGGAACATGAGGGAGACCCTATATTGTGTCTTTAAACACATATAGTGCCACCCAGATGTAACTAAAGGATTTTAACAGGGGTCAGTATTAAGCTGACCTCTTTATCCTTAATTAATTTACTTATTCAGATTGAATAGTAATTTCACGGATTCTTTTCTTTTTCAGTTTACCCAATATTTCTGTGATCTTTATGATGGATAAATAAATAAAGCCATAAAGTGACAATGGACACGTTAACTTAGTTGGTATGCCAAAGACACTACCATTTATTCAAAATAAATCACTAAATTAACACCATTACACTTGATTGACATGATTTCACTTTCTTTCAATTTAATACGTCAGCACAGTTAAATTTAACACAACAGACTTCAATACTGGATGTTAAACATATTTAGTCTGAGGGCTCTTTAGCTTAAAATAGTTTCCAGCTTAGAATTGAGGGAAAAAGATAGGAGGAAGATGGAGAGATGGTTTAAAGGAAATTATCGTGAGCATGTTACCAAAAGTGACACCTCATCAGATTTCTGCTAAAATCCAGGTACGTTTTGTAAACAGCTCTTTACCTTTCGACGACGAGTCTGATAAAGAAATGACACCAACCTTCAGATGCACAGAGCCCTTCAGACCCAGCACGTCCAAAACTGGTTCTAGTTTACGTTTTCAACGTCTCCTGGGTTCCGCGTTGGTCATCAGAAAATGTGTCAGCTCCTGGCCTCTTACTTCAAGATAACTATTCCATGAAGGAATAAACAAAGTTTTGAGCTTACGCTCGTTCTCAGTGGACTCATAACAGCCTGTTATCAGTCCTTAGCTGGACGACATGCCCTTAGCGTGTGGCTAAACGTCCATCCAGCTCTTTGGGAAAGTTCACATCTCTTTTGAAGTTCCCAGCAAACTCTGAAGCGTTTCAGCAAAAGTTAGAACTTAAAAGAAGATCATGAGAGGAGTGAGACTTGTGTTATCACGACCCAAGGTTACAGCCAGCAGCAGAGTGAAATGTTTAGGAAAAAGACAGAGAAGCTGGAGTCCTTCTCACGAAAAACAACAGATTTCGGTTCTAGGCATAAAATATCGTCAGAAACTGTTTAACCGCGGTGTTTTGAGATATTTAAAGGGGTTTTAGAGCGTTTAGACGTCGGGAGAACTCAAACGTCCGACTGCACGCACGTACCTAAATGCAACACGAACGACACGTCAACGGTAGTGACGTGACACAGATAGAGAAAAAAAGGGAAAAGATCGTTTTTTTTTTATATCTAAAAGTTCACAGAACTTGTTCTAAACATTTTAAACAAATCCATTCGTTTCTTAAATGAACGTTTGTTTAGGCGATTGTCACATCCAGGCTAAAACTCATCCAAAAAGTTGATTTTTCACCGTGTTCGTTTTCCAGCTAACGGAATTGGCGGTAGTCAACGTGGCCTTAGAGCCAACAGCGCCTCTATAGCGGCCAGAATGAGTAATTACAGTCACATTGTGGTAAATTTCAGCTTTGAAAACCTGCAATCTGCTGGTTTAAAAGTATGAGAACAAGAAACATTTACACAGAATAGATGCTAAACCAGGGGTGCTCACACTTTTTCAGCATGCGAGCTACTTATAAAAAAACCAAGTCCAAAAGATCTACCCAATACAAAAATGCAAAACATATAATTATCTTCAAATGTATTAAGGATTCTTTTTATGTACAATGTACCTATGTTGATGTACCTTGCATAACTGAATAAGCAAATATTGCACAACACATGTAATAAATCAGGGGTCACCAACGTGGTGCCCATGGGCACCTGGTCGACCGTAGGGACCAAATGGGGTGATGGTGACAGCAATATAGATTTTTTAAATTTTATTTTAAAAATATATGGTAGAAATATAACAGAGTTGTTAAGTTTCCCTGCCCGCTCCAGGTCTCTGAGGTCAGATAGCTCCTGCTCTCTGTTCCACGGACAAAATATAAACGTTGGGGTGACCGTGCCTTTTCTGCGGCCGCACCTCTACTCTGGAATACGCTCCCGCTTGAGCTACGTCAGATTACTGAACTTGGCCTTTTTAAATCGAAGCTTAAGACTTTTTTATTCCAACTGGCTTTTAGTAATTAAATATGTGGTGACATTTCTGGTTTTATTTTTGCTATTATGTTGTGTTTTCTTGATCTGTTGTCTTTTACTGTACTGCACTGTTTTTTGTTAAGCACTTTAGTCACCATCACCGTGGTTGTGTAAAGTGCTATACAAATGAATAAATGAAATGAAATGAAACTGATCCCCACCCCCTTCTTTATAAGAATCTGGTCTTTTACTTTAATAAATGTAAAAAAAAAAATCATTAGATATTTTTTACTTTAATAAATGTCATTTCTAAAAGCCCCCTCCAGCAAATCTAAAGTGGTCCACAGGCCACCAGTTGATAACCACAGTTGTAGCAGGTTGTTATGGCTCCGGACACGTTTAATTTAGTGAACAAAGGCATAAAAATGTCTCTTTTGGTACGGAGAGATTTACAGCGGTGTATTTTACCGACTGTCCCTGAACGCAGCGCGAAAGTGTGTTATGCAAACGCTCGCGCTGCGGGACAGGGAAACGTGCAGAGAACGGAGAGTAGTCAAGGAGGTTATTCTGTATGAAAAGTGTCTCGTATGATTTTAATAATAAAGCCACGTCAGCTCCCAACCAGTATGTTTAAGCGTGCAGAGAAACATCACAGCGTCACTCACCCGGAAGATGGTGGGGGCGTTTCGCTTTGAAGTTGCTGCTGTCCGAACAGGGATTTTAGTTCCTCCACCTTTCTCTTTCTCAGCTGGCTTTTCGGTGGGAAGTCGATGTCGTATTTTCCATGAACAGTCCGAAATCTGATTGTTTTCGCTTAGTATGTTTTGCTGCGTTCAACTTCCACCTTCGCGCCATTGTTTTTAGAAGCTGCATGAGCGTGACCTAAAGCTCTCATCTGATTGGTTGCCGTGAATGTCAATCAAGGGGCGGGATGTTTTCAGTTGTCATCTGATTGGTTGCCCTGCATGTCAATCAAGTAACGGGATGTTTCATTGGCTGACAATTTTTTAATGTCACGCTGTGGGAAAAAAATAATAATAATAATGTCACGCTGCGATCGACCAGTAATGCCTCCGCGATCGACCGGTCGATCGCGATCGACGTAATGAGCAGGTCTGTGCTAAACCCTCTGCATTTATTTTAAAACAACATATTTTAAAGTTATTCTGTGCACTCCAGTTTATTTTAAATAAAAAGTTTAAAATAACAAACAAAAAGCATCTGCTGACTTGATTTTCACAAAAATCAAAACAAAGATAGCAGAACAAATTTGAGGATGTCAAATAACAACAAATTAATAAAAATCACTGATTTTTATTTGGAATAACATCTGTAATGTTATGTTGAGCATACAAAAACTCCAGTTTATTTTAAATAAAAAAATATTTAAAATAACAAACAAGAGATCCTATTTTCACTCCTGATAACTGTCAAAATACAGCAAAACAGTTTAGCCAAACTGCAATACATCTTTTTAAGGCATGATGGAGCAGCTTCCTGGGAACATTTTAGTGTGAATATTGCATTTATTTCAAATCTTTTAAAAAGTTTTTGAGTAAGTAAAACGAAAATCATGCTTGTGTTAGTTAGTAACTGTTGTTAAAAAATAAGTTATATTTAAAGTTAACACTGCTTGCATTTAACTTTTACAATTCATTTAAGGGTAAACCCTGAAAGAAGGTACCTATGAATAGAAATACTTATTACACGGTGAAACACTTAAACCACACAGCTGGTTAGTTTGATTGACTCAATGCCACATTTAAAAGTGAAGATTTATTTGCACACATTAAAATACGAACTGTCTTATTGATTTTCACAAAAATCAAAACAAAGATGGAAGTTCAAGAAGGTGCGCGTCCAAGGCTCATACAGTATGTGCCTCTAGTAGACTCATACATCACAGGGTACCAAGAGGGACCCCGAAGCCGAGGACCTGCTCCCCCTGCACCTCGCACAGAGAGAAAATCTCTCTCATTGTGTGGTGACTACTTAGCTGCCCGAAATGTCTTGCAGGAAAAAGATGAACATCCTTTGCATTTCTTTGACAGGATTTTCAAGGCGTATGCAGGCGACATAATGGAACCGGGACTTGAAGAGCAGACGCTTTTCAAATCTGTTTTCAGAAATAATCTAATCTCTGATATTAGATTCAAGTTGCCATTGTACACCTGGTGTCAATTAGAAGTAACATCTTTGGATGAAATCAAACAGGGTGCTGTTACGGTCTTTGAGGCTCACATGCAAAGCAGAACACCCTCTGAGGTGTGCCCAGGTCAAAAGGTCGTATCCCAGTCGCTAAAAATAGAAGAGGTTCTCTCTCCTGTAGAAAGCGAGAATAAACACTGTCGTATCAATGGCCGTCTGACCTCAGAAGTGATGGAGAACATACGTCGGTTGATAGAAAGGTTGGATAATGCAAGCAAGAATAAACAAGATTTTCAAACTGACAAACAACGAAATGTTGGTGCCAGCTGGAACAGTGACTCACAATGGTTTAAAGGGAGCCCCGCTCCTAAAGCACCTCAGATTGAAAAGTCTGAGACAAGCGATGAACCACAAAAGGTAGGTGTTGACTCTTTAAGAGACCCAAAATGGTTCAGAACGAACCAGGTGGGTGAAAACCAAGGTCTACCGGTGGGTGAACTTCAAAAGGAATTGAAGTATGAGGACCTAAACTCATGTAACAATGCGTGGTCCCAACAGAAACCCCCGAGCCTCGGAACTGCACCTCCCGCGCCTCGAACAGAACAGTTTGAGACATGCAAAGAGTCACGAATACTCCAGAAAAAAGGTACAACACCTCTATGCTCGGAAGCGACAGAGGAAGTAAGTAGTTTGTTAGTAGATTTGAATGTTACAATGCTTGACCAACCTGATACAATGAGTGGCGTTATCATTGATAATGTCACTATCAACATTGACCAACCTGGAGCGTTGTGTAGCACTATCTTTCACAAAAACTCGGAGCACACAGTTAACAACAATAACATCGACACAGATGCCACAGATGTTGACAATAAAGATGCTGACAGCAAACAAAATGCTGACAGTCAACAAGATCCTGAAGGTCATGACACGGTCTGTCTAACAGATGGTACCGCAGAAGGCACGGATGACTCCCCAACCGAGATCACAAGCCCGGTAAGTGAACCTTCAAATAGAGATGAGGCAGAAGAGACCCAACAGTTGGACCCAACCCTGGCCCAACAAGAGAACCTCCTCTGCGAGCTGGAACAATCAGCACTCACTGAACACTACCTACCACAGGTAGAAGAAGGTGTGGAGATCCACGGATCCCACACCGAAGACGCTGTACTGTCCTCTGGGACAGATAAATCGGCAATCAGCCAAGCTTTCGAGGAAACCTTGGTTCAAGAGCATTTGAGTCTAGAACTAATCAGAAATGACACAGTTTCTACAGACTCAAAGAGCCCCTCTTCAGACAAAGGGGGGA